>JAOEHT020153219.1:0-11920 GCA_025448195.2 Parazoanthus atlanticus
ACGTGAGACGTTTCAGTGGTCCGTGGAAGATTTTAGTGGTCTGGGGCCAGCGGACCACCGTTAAGATCGAACCCTGCAGAGTGCTCAAACTCAAGAGAGTGAGCTATGCACAATGCAAAATAGTATGAAAGAAGTTTAGTGCAGTCCCAAAATCAGAGTGCTCAACAAAACATCTACAATACCAAAAACTACGCATACCAAGGAAGTGGCAGCAATGGACAGCTGCTTCACTCTTATTAGAGCTCGTCAGCACTGCGTAGCCAAGCACTGTGGAGACATGAACTCTTTTCACAGTGCTCTTTACTTCCAAGGCAGACCTACTGAATCGATGTAGGTCTCTTTAAACCTAGGCCACCACACAACAAATGTGGGACCTTTTGGCTGTGATGTTTGCAAAATGTAGTTTAAAAGTATTTTTTAATTAATTTTAAATGAACAGGGAGAAAATTACACTTTTCCCCTCCGCTATTGTTTCTAGTCATTCCCTCTTCCCTCGCTCCCTTTCACCCACCCTGTACTGCATACTACTTCTACATCACACAGCAGCTACTCTATTAGATTTTTTTTGCTAAATCTACTAACCTGTTGTCCTACTCTCTACCAACTGTGCCACAGAGGAATCAATGAAAGTTCCCACGTTTTTTGTCTTATAAATATATTGCAATTATTATCTATCTAATCCCAACCTTAACCCCAACCTAATGTGTGTGTTTGAATATATATATGTATATACAAATTAGAATAAAATCTTTCCTTGAGTTTAAACAGTGCTCAACAGTAGAGGAGCTTTATAGGATAAATATAAAATGCTGGAAAGAAAAGATTGGCATTACAGGACTCTGTTTCAAAAGGACTGTGACGGGTCCTCTCTCTTCAGATGCCGTAGTAAAATTAAGTCACAGCCATTACTACGGCATCTGAAGAGAGGGGACCCGCTGCGGTCCTTTTGAAACAGTCCTGTAATGCCAATCTTTTCTTTCTAGCATTTTATAACTATCCTATAGAGCTCCTCTACTGTTGAGCACTGTTTAAATTCAAGGAAAGGTTTTACCTAATTTGTGTGTGTATGTGTGTATGTGTGTGTGTGTATATATATATATATATATATATATATATATATTAAATAAAAATAAAATACCAATGAACGTTTGTCGACTACTGTTTCCAATTGCCCAAAGGAAACTGTAGTGTTATAAACGCTAAATCTAAATTATTTAAAATAGTGTATACAGTATCTTGTATGAAATTATTTTGTTAAGACAAAGTCAAGTACCTCGGGCAGGTTGTTTGTTCCCTTTGCGAGTGACCCCGTAGCACCTACTCAACACCAAAACGATCACTTGCACAAAACGGACATATCAAACGTTAATCTTCATTACGATACACATTGGAATTTCTTTAAAACTGGCCCCGGTTGTTGCTGAAAGAGTCGAGAACGCTATCCAGCGGATAAACTCTTATCCCACTGAATAAAATCGCCTGAATACCTTAGCACTTATCTACTGGATAGTCTTTGAGCAACCACAGCCCGAAGTTTTGAGCAAACGTAAAAGTGTCTGTTTTAGTGTATCAAAGATAACTTAAGCAAATTTAAAAGGCTAATTCTTAATTCAAAAAGGTAGAAAGAAGAAAACGGTATTACAGGCTTGTACTTATTTCAACTTAATTTACGCAAAATATTTAGCTCACACTTTAGATTTGTGTTGATTCCCGAAGCCAGTTTTATCTGCGCAATTAGTACGGAATTACACAGTTAAATGCAATCTAAATTACAGTGATCGTAACACTAATACTACTCAACGTAAATAGCACGATATATTGAAGTGAAACGTAAAAGTATATACCTAGCAGTTTACAGTTTTCCCCCGAAAACATTCAAAGTCTCTAAAACACTGATATTCTTTCTAAACACGTTCTTGTCCGTTCAAGAGAAATCACACACTTACCACCGTTTTGATCGTCAAGTGAGGCGCACTGTGAATAAGTTACCAGCACAAAGAGAAACTGAGACAACCTCATTCTGACTGGGATAGATTCTCACTAACAAGGTAACGCAATCTTCAACAGTAAAATATGTGTCCTTATTCTCAGTGATCTCGACCTCATGTCAGTTCATAGTTATTACTAGCTCAGTTTTAATTAGATTACCGCGGGCCTTAGAAGGAGCCTGGGTTCTGATCATGTGACAGTCGTGCATATTTATTGCAGCTTTTGAAAGTCCACGTGAACAATTGGACTACACTGAAGGATGACAAAAAAGGACTGTAGTACTAGGACTGGAAAATGGCTGTACTCAAGAGTTATAGTTAAAAAATTCAAGAGGGAACCTGCAATGTTTGTTGAAACAGCCCTAAAATCTCGACATGTTGGCAATTCTAGGATCCATAAAATATGAAAATGTCTCTTTCATCTAAGTGCCTTAGAAGACTGCCTCGTACCAGACACTTCAGAAAGGCCACTAATGCTGCGCGCAGCGTTGCTAGGGAGGATTTCCTCTGCGGGCGAGGTGTTTGGGAAATTTAACTATGCGCGCAAGACGCATGCTGGGGAAACCTTACTTTTGCGGGCGGATGTTAGAGAAAATTTACTCTGCGCGCAAGTTAGGGAAGATTTGCTATGCAAACGATTTAATCTGTGCGCAAGGTGTTAGCGAAACTTTGGTCTGCGCGCGTGGAATTAGGGAAGATTTACTCTGCGTGCAAGATGTCACGACAAGTTTAGTCTGTGTGCAAGATGTTAGGGAAGACTTGCTCTGCGCGCAAAGTGTTAGGGAATAATTACTCTGCGGGCAAGGGGAAAATTTACTCTGCGCACGAGGTGTGAGGGAAGATTTTACTCTGCGCACGAGGTGTTAGGGAAGATTTTCTCTGCGCACGAGGTATTAGGGGACATTTACTCTGCGCGCAAAGTGCAAGAGAAGATTTACTCTGCGCACATGGTGTTAGAGAAGGTAAAGCACATTTACAGACAGGACTAGTGGTCTACAGAAAAGCTTTCGGGTACGAGGTTTCTCTTAACTGGTGATCTCACCTAAGGCATCAGTTTCTGTCTCCACCCGCATCTTGCGCCTCCCTTATCGGGACCAATCTGCAGGTCTGGTGGTTCTGCCGTTGAAGACAAATTACCTTCCACTCAACAGTTGTCACTGTCTTAGTGGTAGGGAACTTTTTCAGTTTGTTCTTCGCTCGAAGATTGACAGCTCAAAACAAAACCTAACGTCCGAGCACAACAGCCTTGCGTTGTGAACAATTACAATAAGAGACAATAGAGCTAAGTAGTTACTGTTTGAGCTGTCGTCAGTCAAGTATATTTCAAACAGAGCCACACATAAGTGGACAATCTGGCCGTTGGGGCGGTGCTGACTCAGCCACGAAATGTCTTCAGATCTGAGGATCGTGATTGGCTGCATTTGTCTTGTTAATTTGCTGTGGTTGATCAATGTGAGAGCGACGAAGAAAACCTCGAGGGTCGTGATGTTTGATACAACAAAGGTTGAAATCAAACCGCATTTTCGTATCGTGGTTTGACTGCAGTTTGATCAATGTGTTTGTTTGACGAATATAAAAAAAAAACTTGATTTCAATTTTCACCGTCTGGGTCAATTTGACTTTACCTCTCGCACATTTTTCTACTGCAGTCATTTTATATTACAACAAGCTATGTATTACAATAAACTAGTCTACAAATATCAAATTTAGCGTGCGTAAAATAATCCATTTAGATTTTCCGATAACCTTGTAGGTTCCTTGCAATTTCTTTACCGTAAGTGAAGCTTACACAAGATACAGAATAGCTGTTATTTGAGATTAATATTTCAAGGGAGATACGTTTTGCCCAATTCTTAAATATTAGAGAGATTCTGTTTCCTTGCTTGCGTACTTACATGTTTCTGCTCCCACATTTTGATGTCATGGAGTTCCTTTTAATAATTTCACATCACGGAGCGAGTCCGGTAGTTTGACGAAGTATCTATATGTCAAAAATTAATTTCAAATCAACTTATCAAATGCTGAATTGCGTAAAACTTCAAAAACATCTTGGATTCAGTTTTTTTTTCATTCGGCAAAACAGCAGCAATAGTTTTTGAGTTTTGAACCTGAAACTTTTCTCAAGACTTCAGACAAAGCCATTTAACTTTTGTGTCAAAAATTCATGTTCCTTTGAAGGATTTTCCACATAAATTGCAGAAATTATTTGTCGGAGAACATTTGGCCGAGCATTCCGGGCAAACTTTACTCTTCCCAATCCCCGTCGCGTTCGTCTGCTCACTCGGTGGCGAGTGGACTGGGTAAGAACTGCGCGCATGCCCTTCGGAGGATGAGCTACAGTTCGATATCGCACATCTTTTATGAGACATATAGTCGACTATTGCATTTGGGTAAGGGCAGGTAGGAGTCCCATATAAGGAGTGGGAGTTATGTGCCAAGGTCCCTTGGAAACCTGGCCTTGGTTGGTGTGCGAAGAAAGCGGAGTGCATGCCCGGGTAAGGATTCAGCTGGCCAGGGTAATGAAGCATCGAGGGCTCAAGTCCTCTCTGTACTGCAAGAACCTTTTCGTGACTGGGAAGTATACATTCAATTGCTTGAAGGACATTTCCGTGACAACCTTTAAGAATCAATTCCAAAACGCTTCGTTTCTGGATGGGAAAGAGCCTTAGGAGTAATTCCATTGGCGGAATTCGACCTGTTGTTTGACTCGTACCCAGGGGCACATCAGGAGGCTTATCTTCGCCGGTGGAATGGAGACGATCTTTATAGTTATAATCATCCTGCGCGTGCTCAGGGTTGTCGAACTCTGAATTGGAATTACTGCCATCTTGACGAATTCGTTTTTGTTCTGGTGGGTAGAAAACATCGTCATCATCTGAGGGAGACTGGGGATATTTAGAGCCCGGGTTTTCCTCGGCTGAAAGCCTCCTCTTGTGGTCTGCTGGGCGAAAGGAATAAAAAATCAGTTTATGGCTAGATAGAATATTGAACATTAAACCGAGATTTTAGTTTTTGCAGAAACCAAGAAGAACGGCGGCCAGGCTCGAGTAAGGCCGGGTAGAGTTTATTTAGCCTGAGTTCCAGACTCTTTCTTTGTTCGCTGCCGGCGTGTGGCAAACAAAGAAAGAGTCTGAAACTAAGGTTAGGTAGAGTAGGACTGGACCCAAATAGATCCGGGAGCCAATTTTTTTTTTTCAAAAAAAAGAAACATTCGGGTGTTTATATTTACAGAGAAAAATAGTTAAAAAGACAAAACTGAGATTAGAAAAGTTAGACTAATAAATATAAAGACCTAAGCAGCTAACGGCAAAGGATTTAATATGTAAACGGTATGAAGGGATCACCGGAACATTTGGTCTTTTGGCATGAGGAAAGACAGGACTCAAAAAGATATTGATTGAGCCGAAATTGAGAAGAAAAATACAACGTTAACACGAGTTATAGAGGGAAAAAAGAGAGAAAAACGAAAAATTGAATTCAAAGCTGAAATACGAGCAAATGATATTATTAATATCCGCCCAAAGAAAGTTCGGCCTTTCCGTATTACACAGCTTTCCTGATATACGAAGAATATGATATGACTGACTAAATCATAGCGGCCTTAGATAATACTTCAGTGTTCTGAATAAGTTAACAGAACGTTTTCCTGTGTTTAAGTGTCCGGCTCTGCTGTGCTTTTGTGCCAAATCTATTTTCGTTTGTGAGAGCCATAAATTAATGGAGCTAAGCCGTTGTTTGCTCAAATATGCATTGTACCCTTTGCTTAAAGAAAACGAACCAGAATAGAAAAATGGCTGTCTGGAACTGAAAAACAACACATTTCCAGACAACTCAGTCCCAAAGGAACACGAAAATGAATTCATTTGGCAAGGCAGCTGCATACTATGACTCGCACTTAATACCCTCAGACAAAACCACGAACAAATGGATAAAAATAGTTTGTCCATTTGGCTCTGAAATATCATAAGGAAACTCTTTACTTCACGAATTGGGAAAAACAACACTTCAAAACAAGCTGCCATAGCACCAAATGAAATTCCAACCCGCCTATCCAGTTTCATTAACTTGTTAACAAATGGATTTAACTGGACAGCTCAAAAGTTTCAAAAATCAATTTAAGCTCACTGCGTCCAGTGTGACATTTCTTTGACAGTCGCGTCACTCAGGCAGCTGGTTCCGGGTTTGAGGGTTACTTGGAGTGGCAAAAACGTTTCCAATTAAGATATGAAAAACGTGTGTCAATACATACTGGGCGACTGTTATTACCACACAGCCAGTGCTTAAAGCCAGACGTGTGCACGTTGTTTGGACAGTTTACGAAACTTTCAACATTGAATGGAGGCAAATCAGAAGTTTGGGTATCTTTAATACTTAGGCAGTTGTGGTGTAAACTATTCAGTTTACTAATGAAATACAAGACTATACTACAATTTAAAGCAGTTGCTTGAAAACCCACAGCACGACCAATCTCTCGAAAACTTGAATGTTAATATAACTTAAACTGGCCACTTAACGAATGTGTTTGGTATGTGAGCACCTCAGGCTTGAATGTTCCGCTAAACGCTTTTTAAATCAGCTTGATTACAATTTGCCACGTCAATTTTTATCTTGCTCTAATTTGCTCTAAAGATTGCTGACTGTATTACTGAGCCAAATGAAACCCTTTCTACAATTTAATTTTGTTAATACGAGTGAAGAAAAGCAAAGTGGGTGAAAAAAGAAGCCGGACACGAATTTAAATATTTGATACGGTATCTCTGATTGCAATATGCTGAACAAATTAAGGATTTGTTTGCGTCTAAAAAAAAGAACAGGAATTAGAAATTGAATCAAAATTCTACAATGGTTTACTAAACTCTAGGTAACAATTCCACAATCAAATCCTTTTATACCAATTTTGCGAATATTTGTCCGCATGTACATGTTACTAATGTTGGGGTTTGGCCTCGCCGGAACAACTTGTCCGTTCGTCAGTCCCGCGTTCACGCAATTCACCATCGCTTTTGTTCTTATTTGTATCTGTATCTAGGCTGGATAAAATTTTTTAAATAATATAACAAAATTAAACATATATAAGCTGAGAACAGTAACGTTTAGTATATACCTTTACGCCAAGCGTTGTAGACAGAGTACCCGGCAAAACAGTGGAAAACTAAAAAAAACAGTTTGTTTCTTTCTGTTTCCATGTGCCTCTTGTTTGTCTTTACTGCATTAAAACCTGATAATTGGAGCACAAAGAAACAACTAAAATCGCTTTTTGTTTAGCGTACGGCTCTCTGGTCTCCAGTCGTTCCGGGCGTTAGTTGACAAATTGTTCGTGTCGAGTACTTGACAAGCAATCAGTAAGAATTCCACTTAATGCATCCAAGGCATATTTTTGTTTCGTATTAATTAACGAATTGCATTTGTTGAACACATTTTAGTTATGAGACATAGAGTATGAATAAAATGTATAGAATAAAGTTTCATACTTCAAAATTTTTAGTTCGAATTTTTGAATGTTTAAAGAATATTTCAAAGGCACGGGGCGGTTATTCGCCTTTGGTTTAGACTACAGTTTAGAGAAAATGCATAAAAAATCTTAATTTATATTTCGTGCGAGTTAGTTTGCAGATTTTTACTAATTAGAATTTGCTTTTTAAAGGAATAATAAGGTGTGTCAATCAAATCAAAAAATATTTGATTTTAGTCTATTTTACCTTTCTGCTTTTACCAGGTGTTTTTTGATCGGTTTTCTTTATTGTGGGCCAAATCTTGTTTGCTTGCTTGCCGCTCTCGCTTTGCCATCCTACATTCGTATTTTAAATTTTGACCTTAAATTTGAACGCTAATAAAAGTCTAATTTATTCTGATTTATTTTTGTTTTGCAATATACTTGATATAAACGAATACAATTCAAAGAGATTCACAATGCTACATTAACACTTCACTTGAAGGTGACGATAAATAAATAAATAGAAAAGTTACCAATAGTCTTGAAGCAAGAGAACACAACGCAAACCCCGCTCTCAAGACCAGACAATAAACCGTAGCACTAGTTGTAAATGACTTGGAACCCAGCGAATCTGCGATAGTTCTAAGATATATAATAAAATTAGCCTACCTTCGGTATTACCATTAACTCGGCTAACGATCTCTTTATCTTGAGAATACATCTCCTCGCTGATTCTCAGCGGCTGAAGAGGTTCGGTGTTAGCATTGTTGTTCCCGTCAAACGACACAAGTCGAGTGGTGGGCGATACGTCTTCGGATGCGGGGCCGGGGTACACAACCATGCTCGGCTGTAGCCCCACTTCAAGACCTTGAGGCGGGATGTCGTCTTCCTCCCTCTTCAGGGCTACTTGGGCCGCCATCAGTCGCTGCCGCTCAATTATGAGGCTGCATTTGTGACAGGAGCAATCTTTCCAGTGACAGTAGCGTTTGTGGCCTTTAAGATAAGAAACGACGCCGTGATTGCGGCATCTCGCGCAACGAGGCGAGCGGATGACGTTTTCATCGTCTCTCGCACTGCTTGACATGGTACACTGTTCACCCGCTTGAAACCAACCAGCTATGATTGCGACAGCTTGAGTGATTCAAACTGTTAGTTTTACAATTTGAGGTTTTCCAATTAATTACCGTCAAACAGTTGAAATATCACCTTTGGCATTTTCGTACTGTAAATGGAGCCTTTTATATCCTTTGACATACATAATAGAGTACCTTTGTAAAATCTGGACTGTCATTGGCTCGGCTAAGCTCAGTTTCATAAGAATTGCTTCGGCCATTTTATTGGCTTTGTTTGTGTTAATAAAAGCGCTTTCATTCAGATGTTAATGCTTGAATTGCACTTACAAAGGGTAAGACTTTCATGTTGTCTTATACAGGATTGTAATTGGATTTTTTCTTTTTGATTTTCGTTGCAAACTTCCCTTGTCAAAAGTGTCAGTGTTTTGGTTGAGGCCACGTTTTCAATCAAAAATGAAAGCAAGCTGACAACCGCAAACTCCAGCATCCTGTTTGTAAAAGTTACTTTCAGTTTATGTAAATAACGTCATCTTTGCGGACTTCGGTATTATAATATTTGAAAATAACACCTCCAACTGTTGACGTATCTTGTCTTTGTCTTCAAACCTATTAATATAAGAACTATTGAGCGCTAGTGCGAAGCTATTCTCTTCATGTCAGCACTCAATTATTGCTCATCCGCCTATTAATTTCAAAGTAAGTGTATTTCAACCCAACCACCCTGATCATATGACTGTCTTTGAGATTTTTTTCATTTCCTTCTAACTTTAAAAAGTAATATACAATGCTATATCTTGAACGTTTGGTCTGACGTGTTTGTTTGTTTCTTGCGCTGATTATCTAGTACCGAACATATGTTGCACTAAGCTATTCCTTCCACCCAGTCGTATCAGCTGCACTAACAGAAATGCAAACAAAACTGAGTGGCTTTGTACTTTGCCTTATTCAACGCTGTTCATATGTTTATATATTTTGGAGGTGACTGCTACCCTGGTGGAAGGGCATGGTGAGATTATTAGCCCCCCCCCCCCCAAACTCTTTAGAGTTCTTATAAAACTTGTAAGTTTTTGAAAATCGAAAGGGTCCTCAACAATTCAACGTGTCTGCTAATTGATTTAAACCGGAAACGGTAGATGAAAGTCGCGCATTTTTATAGATAAAAAATCAGCAGAAATGGCTGTTAAAATTACTCTGTAGTGCAACATTTCGACTGCATCTTTTAACAAAAAGTATTTCGATGAAACATAATTAGCACGCTGAAAACGCCTATCTTGAAATGCCCTGTCTTATGCAAGAAACTGCATCAAAACCAAAGTTATGACGGTTTGTAGTTAGGGGTTTTTATGAGAAAATGAGGCAAACGTAGTCCATCTTTAGTAGACATCTTTTGGAAAATCCATCCAGATACGAATTCGATAGGACAGTCTCTGAGCCCTTACAGTTCTGGTCCTGAACAGATTAGCTTTATGTTTCACTTGAGTGTTGGTTGAATTCTCTTTATAACTACACCGGCTGTATAGTCTCTGTTCTTTTATAATATTGAAGCTAGGAGTTGAGAGAATTCTGCAGTTGAACAGTTCATTATTGGGTGTACAATCAAGGGACAGTCTAGTTACCAGTTGCACGTGCCGAAGAGTTTGGGGCACTATGATTGGTCCATTATTTTGAAGCAGTCCGAGGCGTTCGTACCACGGATGCCAGAGATCCGCCTTGGGTGCGTCCGAGTTAGCGCATGCAAGGAGCTGACCTCTCTGACTCGTACCCAGTTGTCTAGTATGAGTTTTTTCGTCGAGGCCGAAAACGTAAAAACAACTGGGTACGAGTCAGCTAACCTCTAGCCCGAGGGTAAGGCGTTTGTTGATTTGTGGGTAGACAATTTCCTTTATTATTAAGGCTCAGATCGAATGTCCGTTTATGTTTTGATTTCGTCAAACCAATAGAACCTCGGTATTGATATGATTTTTGTCAAATAATCGGTTCTTGGTCTAGGAAGGGCTAGTTGTCTTTCTCTCTGCCAATGTGTCCGGCGTAGTCAGAAACAACATTGGCAAAAACTAAACAAGTTGCGTAAATAGTTCGGGGTCTTATTTTGCAGAGTTTCCAGTACACATTAGTAAGACCATGTGTTTGTCTCTTCTTATTTTTGGATTGTGCCACATTTAGAGATTTAAAAGATCAGAGGATTGGACATCATATTTCGCACTCAAAATTACCCGAACAGATCTGTTTTGCAATTTTTGGAGTCTTAGTGCTCGCATCACATTCAAATTGTTCCATACTTTGTCTCATTAATCAAAATGTGGTTGTATAAATGATCTATAAATGTGTTTTAGTTGGAATATGAGGGCGTACTCGTTTTAGGCCCCCGATAGCACATGAGACTTATCTTGCAACGAAATCGGCACGGTCAGACCACGAGTGAGTTTGGTTGGTTTTACCTTATCAAGAGTGTTGTTAAATAGTTCTATTTGGCGATCCCAAGCGATTTTGGAAATCTGGTAGTCAGTCAGATCCAATGGTCATGTATTCCGATTTCTTCACTTTACTGGCTTAATATATTTTCTAGTAGCTGTTCTCTGGTCGACTCGAGGTCTGCGTTGGTTGACGCTGTGACCTCAGTAAGATCAGTATATTTCCAGTTGTCGAGATGTTAGTGTCATCTATGTAAATTCTGGGAGTTGACTATTTAATACAACCCGGTAAATCATTAATATTTATTATTAATATAAAGAAGAAAAAGTAGAGGTTCCTGGTGATGAGTAACACAATTTTACTGAACAAAATAATAATTGGTTCTAATTATATCTAATGTTTCATTCCAAGTTGCCTTTTAGCCTACTGCATATTTGAATCTTTCTGTTTAAGTCATCTTTGAATCTTTCTGTCATACCCGAAAAGTAAGTAACACATGCATACAAAACCTGCTAATGAATCCTGACCCTCAACCTGAATACACACAACATACCCGTTTTTCACCCGACAACTTTCACTTTTAACTAAGAGTAATCCTCCAATTAGTTTTGAGTTTTTTTCTAAAAGTACGATAGAGTTTTGACTTTTAACAAAGCAAGAACTTTGTCTCTATTTAGATTTCATATATCTCTACTTTCCTTTGTGTTTAAATGTGTAAATATCTTGAGAAAGACTAGAGGGTGTTGGCTTATGAAAGGAGATTTTGTGTACATCAACATTTTTATTACTCCTAACCTTTTGACACATTACATACACGATAATATAATTTTAGTCGCATGAAAGTATATAGTCTCGCCCAAAAGAAAACAATTGGAAAGATATGATTCAAACAATTCAATCTGTAACGTTCTCCATATAAGGATACCTCTTTTATATAAGAACGGATGGTCAACTGTATTGAACGCTTTCGTATGGTCAGGAGAGGGAGAGAGAGAGAGAGAGAGAGAGAGAGA
>JAOEHT020153280.1:0-11915 GCA_025448195.2 Parazoanthus atlanticus
AAAAACAAGCAAGTTTCAGCAACATTACGTCATTCTATCGGCTCTTGTAACCATGGCAACGGTCTAATTAGCACGTGACCAGAACTAATTGAAAGGGCATAAACTAATTAACAATCATGCCAAATTTGAAGCCAAACGGACAAGGCATATTGAAAATCCCCTCAACTATATATGTTTGGCCAAAAGGCTTGACCGTTTAAGGGTTAATTTAATGTTTTATCGAGGTGACAAATTGTTTGTCATTGTCCTTCGTGCTGTCATAATCTGTCATTTGCTCTTACTGAGATCTGTAATATTGAAATGTAGAGTAATTTTGTGTTGTGTATGAGTGTAATTATATTATCTCTAGATTTAATTATCTCCAGCCAAGTAAAATATATATTTTTCCGCTTTCCAGGTATTTTTTCCCTCACGGTCATACCCATAATATATTCAAACCTTTATCGGCTACATGTAAATTTCTTTTTATCTCAAGAAAATAAAAGTTTTGATGTCGCTATTGTTTACATTGGACAGTGCAAAATGTGGAAAACCGTTAATCAAGTGATTCGAAAGCAATTATAAGAACGTTGTTCAAAGATTCTATAAGAATATTTTCTGTTGCTTACCTCTCTTGATCAAGTTCTCCAGCTGCTGTCCAGGAGACTCTGTCTTGTCTAAAAAATCCGTATTGTGCCGGACGTCTCTTTAGTTGGTCTTTCAAGTACTTTCTGACTTCATCTGGTGGAGGACACGCAGGCGCAGCCACCCTATACTGGTCCAAGGCAGCAACAATGCGGGCGTTGTCATTCTCAGTGCTACATATGAACACAAGGCCATAATCTACAGACCAAAATACATATGTTTTATAAATTAACTGAGATATCGTGCTGAACTTAACAAAGTCATTAATATTATATCAAAAGTTCGACTGTCGAAAAAGCTTTCGGAAAGTTTTGGACGATTTGTAAAAAGTTTTGAAAATATCGGAAATCTTCGGAAAATCTTCGGAAATTGTCAAGAAAGTATTATAAAGTTTTTGACGATTTATGAAAATTTTACAAAAATCTTAGAAAAACGGTTTTCTAACTAGTGAGGACATGGAAAATGGCGTCCCGGATACAGTTTCGTGTCATGTGTTTTCCAGTTAGCACTCATGTGTATATAATCAATGAAAGAGATATTGCACCCAAAGCCTAAAGAGTACGGACGGAACAAACTCAAGAAAATTATCCGAACCTGGAAAAAAGGTAGATCAAGGTCAACATGAAAACGGATTTCTTGTAATTCTAAGTTTCTATTAGTGGAGGTCGGTGACATGATATCAGCGTTGAATTACAAACCAAGACTACGTTGGCTGAACTTGTGTGAAATACAGTAAAAACACTTGTGTAAATGTTGACTAAGACATCTGCAAAACATTTTCGTCGTTTTATAGATCGTTTGCAGATTTATTTAAAACTTCCAGATGGTTATTCTCCATAAATACTTGAACAATGATGCTGATTTTCTTTGGACTGTATTTCAGGAAGTCTCTCACCATTAGCTTCATTTTAGCCCTACCCAGCCGCCAAGTGTGTTTTTCTACAATTGTTCAACACGCTTTAGAATCAGAAGCTGAAATTCGTGACTTTTTCTAAATTTTTTTGATTTTTTTAATATAGGTTTTGTTAATACGTTGTGTACTTTGCTTCCTTAGTAACCAAGTTTTTAAAGGGCACTTTTTCATATTTATATAATTCCTTCGAGCAACTTATATAAAAAACTGTCTAGATAATAGTGTTGCAATTGTTCGAACCAGAACAGAGTTTCGCTCACTATATTACACGGCAGACATTGCGTATATTTTGAAAAACATGTTTTAATATATTTTGACAAAAACGTAGAGATAATATATGACGTCATATTAAATGTATTTAAGATTTTATGAAAACACTATATGGAAGTAGAGCATATTTTCAATGTTTTGACCTGAAACCGCTATATATAGAGAACCAATGTTTATTTCTTAATAGGTTGTTAATCTAGGGAAATAAAAACCAAGAAAGCAAGGATGTATGACATCATATTTTCATAGTTATCCAATTCATAAGAACATACATACCCTCGACCATATTAATCAGTTAGATAATCATCTTAGCAATGTAAAATAGCGTTGTATAAACTACAAAAGAGGACAAGTAAAAAAAGACACAAATTGTGACGTCGTTATGACGTCATCGCTGAAACTCCGGAGCGATCAAAACGAAATTTCAGACACGTTTTCGTAGTTCAACATGTGTCTACGTAAACATGCGGGAAAAAATAAGAAAATACGCCAAGAACCGAAAAGGTTAAAGAATGGTTCTTTAAGTCATATGTCTACTAATACTTTCGTTTCCTTGCATTCGTATAACTCGGCGGTCGACAATGAACTTTTTCTTTTAATTAATTTTTTGGTTGGGGGGAGGGAGGGGGGGGGTTGTAGAGTTGATATAAAAAACAATCAGAACTGAGAAAAATGAAGTCAAAATTTCTGTCACTTCCCTAATCAATTTAAGTTGTAATACTTTTTGCATGACTTCAAATCTCAAGCTATTCAAAATACGCTTTGGAGTTTTTTGTCCTCGTTCTTGTGCAGTGACGGCCGTAGGTTCTGCAAAATCGCTTTTGTTTTCAGCTGGGACTCACCAAGTCTACAAACGAAACAACTAGCTTCAAAACACCAATCTTGGTGTAATACGGCGTTTGTAAAACACTTTTGACGAACTTTCTTAGCTTTCTGTTTTCGCTTTGGTTTTCTTAGGAAACATTCAAATGAAAAGGAAATCAAGCATAGTCCTCCATAAACTGTTAAAGAAAACGAAGAAACTAAGTAGTTTTAAGGATGAAAGAGATTATAAATGCAAAATGCTCTTTAGTTGCCAAGCATAATTGCGTGGCACCTTTGCTTTAAATATATCCATTGGAAGAGACCAGGATACTCGACTGTAGAGCCTCAAAGATTTTAAATATATTATACCTTCACAGGCTCTTCCAGCAAGACCATGTGTGTGCACATCCAGCATCTCCACAGCTTGCTCACCGACTGAATAATCAAGAAGGTCTGCATTCACCAAGCAATAAAATCTTTCTTGTTTGTCTTGAGTAGCTCGACGATATAGAATTTCGATCTAAAGATATAATAAGAACGAAACAATGACTTTTGAGTTGAAAAAAAAGGAACAGTAGCAGTAGCAGAAACTTTTTAAGAATTAAAATCAATGATGCAACAGTGTGGTGCAACAAAAAATTTTTTTTTTTACACCAAATACTTTTTCGCACAGTCTATTGACTTAAGAAATTTAAGAATTTTAAAGATATTTCTATATTTAAGTTAACAAGATGACAGTAATAATCCAATTCCCAGAATGTCAATAATTGATTGACAAATCGCCATTTCAGCAAAATAACTCATTTACTTTCCTATAATTAACCTGTACATGTATCAAGAGTTTGGACAAAGACTGGCAGAAAATGATAAACAACCAGTACCTTAGGCCTAACAAAATAGTTTCTTAAGCCAATCTTTCTAACGCCTTAAGCTTAATAAAACGTTCTCTAGTCTACCTTTTAAAATAAGTGTTTCTACTCGTTTAAAGGTAGCATTGATTAGTTAAAAGATTAGTGGTTAATACTTTTTGACTCATTTGATTAGATTAGCATTCCTAAATGATGTTTTACCTCTTCCAGACTTGTTGTTGCAGAGCAAAGCAACACTTCTTCTGAACTAGGCAAACATTGATTCCTTCCTTGCATGAAGAGGGCTAAAACCGTGGCGAAGACGTCATCTGAATAACAACAGACAATTCACAGCTGATAAAGGACTCAACGTACAACAATTTGGGGAAATATTTGAACCTTTACATATCAATGTCGTTGACTTTTGTTGGTCTGATCATCGTCAACTCTAATACAGACCTAGATGCGACTGAACTCGTTTTTTTGGAAAAAGGTTGTTGTGACAGTATTTGTACAAAACTTGTACTCCACTACATTATCTGCCATTGTCACTCCATTTTGTTATGTATTCGTTATCTAATCAAACTTCGAGCTTCATTGTGTTTTAGAAAATCTTCATTAGCAGTTTATTAACTTTCTTACTGGTTGAAATTAAATACTCAGCTTTATGATATGGTGGAGGTGGTTTTGTAAGTCTGCACTAGTCTGCAGCAGTAGAAGTTTTCTTACCTGCAGGAACAAGCATCATGTTTGGTCTGCCCTTCTTAAGGAACGATGGGAAATTTCTAGGAGTAAAACTTTTTCCTATAGGAAATAAGCCAGAAAACGTAAAATTAGTACTAAACCGCTCAAACCAGGTTAGGTAGTAGTATACAGTAGTAAGTTGTTATATTCAAGTGATACAGAATGTGTTGGATGTGTTTTCGTTTTGTTGCGAGTGTTGTATTCTGGCGTTTGACGCAAATTTTAAAATAGCGGGTTTTCCTTACGTGTGCCAACATTTGTTCAGTATGTGCTCACATGGTGGGTAGTTCCTCTAAAATGTTCTACGATTGGAATTGATTAAGGATTTGATTGAGCCGAAACAAATTGTAGAATTGCAGACATTTTAGATATCCTGCTGATGATCAGTTACCGATTTGCATCATATTTCAGCAGCATAAAAGTTGACTGTACAATTCTGATAAGCCTTAAAAATTGTAATAGCTGGAGTTTCTCTCTAAACTGGCATGGCTTTAGCCTTCGAAGGGGAAACTGAAACTGTATAAACAATCCAAAAAAAAACTAAGTAAAAAAGCAGTATTGTAATAAATTTTGTTACATAAACGACTTTGATTGAACTGCTAAACAGTTCCTTTTTACGCTATTTTATTGTTATTTTATTATAAATATCTATAGCATTTATTCCCATAATGCGCTTTTTTGGGTTCAGGGTCAGTTTTTTGGACTGCATGAGCTTACCGTTAAATGACAGTTCTCTCAAAATGGAACCTAGTTGTCTCAGTGTGAGGAACCTTCCAATTTCTTGCTCTTCTTTGTCCTCGTCACCATGCATAGTGTCACTTTCACTGAAAAACAAATATCAAGATCAGTAAGTTGAGATAGTTTGTACCATATATGTAATTTTGGTATATAACAACCCGTGACCACAAAGGTTACACAAAAAAATACTGTCTGCTCTGAGGGCTACAAATCGACAAACAAACACCCGTAATGTACTCTACGGCCTTTTTTTACTTTCGCCCTAAATTACTGTCTGTTCTCAGGGTCCATCCTATTCTACACTGTTACGATTTGCATTTTATATCTTGGATTTAAAAAAAGACTATGAGATGAAAATCAAATTAACGGTGGTATTTATTGTACTTTTAGTTCATTGGTAAAACGTGTTTTGGAATAGATACAAAACGCTCGAGTTTCATTTCTTCACATCCACTCTATTAACTTCACGTAGACAAATGAGTCACTGGGGGTTTACTACAGATTGGATATGTTCGCCTCATCTATATGGTTTGAGATCTGAGAACAAATGTTACAAATATGCCTTGCTGATAAGCTCTATTCAAAATGTTTTATATCCCATGCATATATTAACCAGTTTTCGCGGTTTGAACATCATGAAAAAGGGGGGGACATTTGTTTAACATGGTGCAAGATTTGATAATTGATGGTTTGGTAAAACCATTCCAACCGCCTTGACGGATTTAATGATTAAATGACACTCTTGGTAATGAATTCAAGGACTTTCAAGGACTTTAAGGCACTGAATTTTAGAATTTTTGCAACTTATAGTTGTCTCATATCGCTTAAACAGGCAACTTTGTGATTCCTGAGCAATGGAGTAACTTGTCACTACGATTCTTAATTTATCCTAACCTCTGCAGTGTATACAACTTCCACAATTAATATCATTCTTTGATTTCTTGTAGTTCTGCAGTAAAGAGTTCTCTCTAACTGATGAAAATAACTACCTAAGGGTGTAGCAAAATGTGACCACAAAAGGTATGCGAACTACGTCTCATTTTGCCGTTGAGTTAATTGTTCGAGATCCCTTTTTCTAATTTTAACGAAACCATGGAACTAGTTTTGAAATTGTCAGTGGCGATCGCGAAAGATAGGAATTGTTAACGAGAATCCGTAGAGAGGTACGAGACACTTTGATTTAGTTTTCACGATAGTATATTGGCATTCAAGCGTCATGTGTCAGGCTTTTCACTACTGCGGCCGGTCTGGAAATTCCTGTGGTTCTATTTTGAAAAAAAAACCCTTTCATTTTTTACGGTAGCAACCCTTCATCGTGAATATGTTCACATATACATTTCTCTATAGTGTTGCTTACCATGGCTGACTTGTGTCTTGTGATGTTTCTGCTGGTGCAATTTCTTCCTTAAGCAAATCCTCCGGTGCATTTAAGGTAACCTCTTCTTGCATAGCTTTCTTGTACAGTTCCTCTAGTTTTTCATCATCTTCACAGTTGTTCATACACCAGAAGAGTAAGTCATCTTCATCCACCGATTCGCCACAACTGACAATGCCTGCCAGCGCAACTTTCTCTGAGAACCCGTTTGATTCTACAAAACTTACAAGTTCCTCTCGTCTTGACTTCGGCGCTGCACACTTGATTGGAGTCGTGGTTGTTCTTATATGTATGGACGCAGTGGCCTCATGGTTCAGTTGTTTCACAGGGTGGAAGTTGCTGTTGTCATCAATAAGGGACAACATCGTTTGATGGTCTTGTAGTGAAACTGAACGGTCAATCTGCGCTCTCGTTGCTTCTTCTAAGAGAGTGGTACTCTCAAAAGCTTTCATAATTGCAGATTTCAGATTCTTAGGATCCACGTCTGTAAGAATGCTTTCCAACAACGCAAGGACCTGAACATTTTCTATCAGGCAATCTTCTTTGTGACAGGTTGTCGCAATTTCCATTCTGAGAGTCATTAGTTGTTGAGTTGTGAAATGATTTAGCTCAGGAAACTCCGTTCGCGCTTCGTCAACTTTCCTTTTCCATATTTCGAGGCAGTCTTCCATTTCAGAGCTAACTGCCGCAAGCTCAGAGGCGACTGGTTGCTGACCTTCAACTTTATCCTTAGCACATTCAAAATCTTGACTCCAGTTTAGTCGATGTACGTAGCCTGACTCACACAGATGAATGAACACGTTTGCTAAACGCATTACAGCTTCCAAATTCTGTAAAAAGAAAATGTTGTTATACTGTTTAAAATTATTTTGCTTTCTAACATGGCATAGCAACAAAACAATAGCGATGCTCTTCTACTGCCAATCATAAAAACAAGCGTTCTTTACGTAATATACGATATCAAAATCCATGAAAATGCCTACAAGTAGCTGTTTATTGACTTAATCATTCAAAAATATGCTGTGCTATTGAAACAAGTTTAGCGCCTGTATTATTTGTGAAATTGAATATGAGAATTTGTTGATATCGAGTAGAATTCTAAAAATACGCTTTCCTCTACTGCCCCTTCACCTCCCCCTATCTCCAAAATAAATACCACCGTCTGATACATGGTACTTTTCTCTCTTAAATACTACACATTGCTAGATACAAGTTTTTGGAAGTCTACGATCTGTTACTTGGTATTGCTATAGGACAATTTGGGCTATTGTCAATAATGAGCCTCCAGTTTTTAATTAGAAAATAGGTTTCTTTGAATAACATTACAAGGCATGGCCCCTATTTACATCAGATAACTACTTAAACTTAAAAGTGTGGGAAGATACAGTTTAAGATCCGACAACCGGAGAGTGTTGCAAGTGCCAAAACAATGAACATATCACTATGCTCTTTCTTCCCAACTTATAATTAGAAGCCTAAACTGGAGAGTTTTGACTGTTTTAGGAAACAATCGAAAACGTATCTTTTCAAAAAAGCTTGAAAATATAAAACTCGTGCTTACCCTTACAAAAATGTCAACTTCTTCTTTCCCTTGAGCTGCTTTTCCTGCAATTAGCATCAACTTGCTCTGAAGATCTTTGAGGTCGTCCAGTGTGTAGATCTTTGGTTCTGCACCCTCGTCCTTCTTTTCAGGCGGCAAAACAAATTTTATCACCGACTTCGGAGAAAAAAATTTTTCTGCAAATTCATCATCATCTACAAAGCTTAGACATCCAATGGAATATATTCCTCTTGCATTGATTGCTTCTGCTTGCAGTAAGGATGTCATTGCCACTGAACCATAAGAAGCCTTGATGTCTTTAAGCCACCTTAGATGCAGACTGGTCAGTTTCTGAAGTGGACATGAACATTAGATATTTTTAAACAGGTGTTCTTCAAAGTACAGCTGTTAAGTGATAGTTGTCGACCGAGTTTGCAAACACAGAAAAACAAATACAATAACTATACACTTTGAACGTAAGGAACAAGCTATTGCGTGCTCACTTATGCGAATTTCGAGCTAAAAAAAGTCGGTTGATTCGTGTTTCAGTAGCCATTTAGAGCACGCGAAAAGGAGAACTTACTGGCTTGGTTTACATGCAGTAAATCCTAAACAATATACTAACCTGGCTTACCAGCTGGGGCCGAAATTCGATTTAGGATATCCAGTTGTATTTCAAAACTGACAAATGCTATAAATTGATTAAACAAAAGCACAAGAGAAAGATAAAAACGGGCTTTTTTTACTTTTACTTCATAGAAGTTCCTTTCAACTTCAGCTGAACTTGACAAGATTCAAAGTTATCAAAACATCCACTTTACATAATTTCACTTCACTTTAATTTACATTACTTTACTTATTTTCACTTCACTTTACGTCGCTTCCTTATACTAAAAATTACTTACTTTAATTACTTCAAAAACTAAAATCGTGATTGTGCATGTTTATCCTTGATATTAGTATGTGTTATTTGAGATACACACCAGCTTTTCTGGAAGCTTGTCGTCAGCTTCAACAGCTTTCCAAACCGGTTGACAGGCTTCCATAAGCTCGTCAAATCCAATGTTGTTGCTTTTCCCAATCTCAAGTCCAAAGATCAAGGAAGCAAAGCCAAGACAGCTTGTGTGAAGATGAGATATTCTGTCTGTTTCTACGTCGCTTTCTGCAGCAGATATCAACGCTAAATCGACCAAAACTTTGAGTTCCTTGGTTGCTAAAAAGTAAAGATAATAAAATATGTTGTTTTCTACAACATTTTTAGATTGTTAAAGTCGCATTAACTGATTGCAATTCTCGCATCTTCAGACCTCATCGATCTTATTGCAAAAAACAGAATAGTAGTGTAAAACAAACTCGTCCTTCTCAATTGGTCAGCCAGCAAAGCTGCATGATCCAGCATAACAACTTGTCACAAAGAATTTGAAGACATTGTCAGTACTAATGACTCTCAATTGCTGTCACTGCGCTACACGCAATAGTGTAGCACCACTGTGATGTTTTTCCCGTGTAGTAGAACATTTTACATTTTAAAAACTACTATTTATACAAGTGCGACCGGCGGGCAGAGGACTCGCACTCCGGATTTTCGGGTTACAAGTTAGCGCTTTAAAAGCAGTTCAAACAAAAAATCGGCTCTAGAAACTGAACTCAAACTACTTCAGTTGCAATAAACAAAAGTCACCGAATCAAAATGTTCTTCCCTTGAGAAAGTATTTGTTCAAGATTTTCAGCAAAGTTAAGAAAAATATTTAAAAGTGGTTAGAAACAAAATAAATGCCAGTCCCAAAAGTCAGTAACTGGAACAACTAATGCTGACAGAGTATTTTTGGTAACACTTAATCTAAGTGGCCGAAGCAAAACACTTACACTTAATAGTAGATTGAAGCCATTGGACTAGCTCTTTACTCTCAGCCACTGCGGTCAAACATTCCACTTTCTTTGGTGATAGATGTGAGAGCGATTCTCCTGCTCTGAGAAATCGGTCGTCCATCGTTGCCAGTGTTTTGTTCTGAAATTCTGGCGTCATCTGTAAAAACAAAACTTTGAGTCAATACACGTCGATTGAATACAGCCTATTCGTAATAATTTCAAATTGGTTATAATGTTTTAAAGTTAGTCAAAGAGATGCCGCGGCAAAACAACATTTACGATTTAAGCTATCAAATAATTATTGAATGGCTAAGAGTTACTAATTAAAGGGTAGGTTTCCTTTAAAGTAAGTCTTACCTGCTCTATGAGGTCCTCGACGGCTTCAAAATCTCCTTCCAGTGACATTGTTTTCTTGAAGTTAAAAATTTCCCTTGCTGCAGCAGAACATCCACGCAGCTGCTGGTAAGTTCCTATTTCCGTCATCCTCCTGCGAAGAATTTCCGCTAACTCAGATGATGTCATTATTTTGCTAAAAGATCTCAACAACAATCCCAATTCACGTTCAATCTCGTTTGGTCGCTCTTCAACCCTTCCCAAGTACCTATTGACTTCTTTTAGAGTTATGCTTCCATGAAGGATTCCATTGGCCAGAAGAACCCACTGCTCATAGGCAGGGTTCCAAATCTGCTCAACTACATCAACTGCACTCAAGGAATCTTTCGTCGATTTGTCTGTTCTACGTTTGTCTTGAGCCTTCTTTCCCTGTTGTTTCCAAATCTTACAAAACACACCACTTGACTTGGCATCGGAAAGCATTTTTATGGCGTCTTTCACTTTGGGGTGGACAACATTTGCAAAGAACTTGACGACAACAGCAACTTCTGAAGATCGTATTTCACACAGTTCATTTAACTTCATCTTTGAGATGTCTTCTTGTGATTTTTGCCTGAGTCTTGCAGCATTCACTGAAAAAAAACAAAAAAAAATCGACAAACCCATCTTTCCTAAACGTTAAATGAAGAATACGCTCACATCACTGAAGATAAAACCACCTATCTCACTGAAAAGTATGTTCCTTTTAATTTCACAATGAAGAAACTATTTTTCGTTATGTCAGTTTTTTTCTTGTCGAATTGTACAACGCTGTAACAAGAATTTTTTAGAGGGGTTTCAAAAACATCAAAAAATTTCAAGACATTTTCTGATATTTTCGGCAAATTTCTTAAAAAAACATTTTAGAAATATTCGGAAAACCTCCACATAAGTCCCGTATACTCTCACTTTTCCCTCAACATATCTTATCTAAAAATATCACACAACTCTTCTTTAGCCATTTACCTATTGATATTATCAGTGCTTGACAATAAGAATTCTTCTCTGGACATTGATGTAACAAAAAAGTCTTTATCAATACAAACTGCAGCCATTTTAAAACAGTTTTTTCTAGAAAAGTAGTGCTACTGTAAAAGACAAGTAATCTGAGTTGGTTTTGATTTTACAAAGAATTTAAAATGCCCCAAAGGAATAAAACATTATCTAGATAAGGAGCTTGTCTGCTTGAAGGGTATTCGTAGAAGTTGAGACCTTACACTGCAACTCTGACCCGATCTAACGCTAACTTTACATTTGCCTGGTTTTGAACAGTTACTTTCCGATTAACATTTATAAATGCCAAGAAGCTTATAGTCTTCTGCAAAGCGTATCTTGAAATCACTTTAATTTGAAAAAATGCCCACAATATTTCTAGCATGGATGACCAGATGAAATAACATAAAAACTTAAACTTAATTTTAACTAAAAGTTAAAATATACAGCATTTTACATTTTTGATATTTTAGTACACTTTTGGCAGCTCTTTAAAACAGTTTTGTAATATTGAATTACCATAGGAGACGTCATGTCATTTTAGCTGATGACGGCAGCTGATCAGCGATAAGCCCCCATTTTAATTGTTTTATGTCTGGTCTGAAGTCTGAAGTCCGGAGTCTGAAGTCCGAAGTGGCCCTTCTCGGTCTTCGTACAAATTTTAAAACACAGCATTTGTAATCAATATAATTACCAGGAATAGATGCATTTATTCTAGCACTCAATAGTCACTTTACTGATCTACATTCTTCACCCTTAACCCTTAAACGGTCAAGCCTTTTGGCCAAACATATGTGGTTGAGAGGGGGGGGGGGGGGTGGTGGG
>JAOEHT020153351.1:0-11911 GCA_025448195.2 Parazoanthus atlanticus
TGGCAAGGATTAAGCCTTCTCAGCCCTTTATGATGAGCTCAGGCACCAGCAAATTGCCAAAATTTGAGCAAATTTAGACCATTGTTTTTCAAATTTGTCTCCTCAGTCTTGCGAGCATCTTGCCGTTCTGCATAATGGCGTCAATTTACTACAACTACCAGAATGCTTTACAAATTTTCTTTCTTATTCAAATTTTTATTCCCTCATGTGGATAGTAGAACAATTGGCACTAATTATCTTACAAAAGAAAGTCGGCAAATCATTCTGGTAGTTGTAGTATATGACGCCATCATGCAAACGTCCTATTATGAAAGGTCCAGAATTTAAAAAAAGTTGTAACTGAAAATGCCGACTGGCGGCGGTGAGATTCGAACCCACGATGACAATGACAATGACACTGACGCTGCATGAGTAGCATGACGTTGATGCTGATACTGACATTGACACTAACTCCGAATCTAACAAAATAACATTGCATAAACTATATAACAATAACAACAACAATGACAGTGATCATAGAAGTAACAGTGTCAGCGTCAATGTCAGAGTCAGTACTGACGTATTGCGCAGTAAAGATGCACCTTGGTTCTTTTATGGCTTCAGCTTGGCCGAGCATCAGGACTCCAAATACCTTCAGTTTTTAATACTGAACAAGCAAGCGGACTGAATTCACAAAGCATTTTAGAAGGTTTTTAGAAAGCAACATGTAACAAGCCTATGGCTGACTGTTTTTACCTTTTTTAAATCTGAGAGCATTTATTAGTATAGTTATTATTATTATTATTATTATTATTATTCAGTATTTAACATGATTAATCGTAAAAAAATAACTGACCTATTCAAAATAGATAAATTTAAAATCATTCTTGCTTTGGGTTATAAAGGCTTGGTCCAGTATTTATAAAATAAAGGTGTAGGTTTCATAAAATGAAATTGGCAGCGGTGGGATTCGAACCCACGTCTCCGAAGAGACTGGTGCCTAAAACCAGCGCCTTAGACCACTCGGCCACGCTACCAACAGCTGAAAGAAACAGTGAACAACTGGTATTGTTATCTTTAGAAAGGTCTATTCGTTGTATATTTGCTGATATAAATGCATTTCGCGTACGCGATTGATAACGATAGAACACTCGTTATTTTTCTATGGGCATTTAAACTCATAGTCTAACACTATATTGGCTTTCAGCTGAAGGTTTTCGTATTTCAAACCAGATCACATGAAATTAACTTGACCTTGCTAAACACCAGAACTAGCCAAAAGCATTGTCTCCTTTGCAGGCAACTCAGAGTGCATCAGTTCCAGCCCCTTCCCTTTATCTTTTTACTCGCTCCCGGAATAATTTCGGGAACAGTAGGTTCGAAGTTGTTGAAAAATAACTAGGACCCGGCTAGGAGAGTAATAGATTGATATTGTGACAACTTTGGCCGACTTCTACAAAAGAAAATAATAAACTGTTGCTCAAACTAGGTCTGTAATTGTTGCAATACTTTCGGCATTTTTAATAAATCATTTTTGTGGTAGCCGCTTTCGCTATGATATATATTTGCGCCAGAAATGTCTAATTTTTAACCCTCCTTGCTGTCAGAAAGTCACACCAGGCGGACAATAGACAATAGTCACTTGCATAAACTCGTCCCAAAGACGCCATCCTTTCAAACCAGTATCTGTTTAATTTTAAGAAAAGTTGGATTGCTGCATGTATTTCACTCATGTTGATAGATATTTTGATGTATATTCATGTCTTGTGGCATGCTTCAGTTTTACCGATTGCTTTTATTGCAGAAACAATCGGGAATAATTGGTACGTTTCAGATACGAAAATGAAAAGAACAGTAGGGTCAGTTTTCAGGAATATAGAGCAATAGAGGCGAAAATCCAGAAATATTAAAATGCCGTTTAGCCACAGATCTAGTTCAATTTCAATGTTATCACTGCATGGCGTGGCAGCTTCTCAATTTGGATTGTATCTTTCCAGAGTTTTAAAAAAACTGTGAAGGAAGGCGGCACTTTGGCCCGAAAATATGGTCCCAACTTTCTAAACCTAGGGTCGTATAAACTAGAACAACTTTTTAAAAAAAGTAGACACACCTTGGATATCAGAAAACAGAATTTTAACTCACAGTCGGCTTTAACTGGAGTAGATATAGAATTTTGTTAATGGCTTCAGTGTTAGTGTTTTTAACAGCAATATAGCAATTTTGCACCATTTTCTAAATATAACCTTGTGCATATGCTTCAATGCAGCTTTAATCTTATTATAAATAGGATTATAGGTATAAGGTGGGTATATGGCTACAAATTTAGACTATGTGATGTTCATCTTAGTATCTTTGACCAAGCATCAATTAACTAGCCATGGCGAAAATTAGCTAGACATAGGAAATCAAAGAGAGCAGAGCAAAAGGAGACAGTTGTGCAGACAAAGCTAGGCAACCACAGTTGGCCCTGCACAATGTCAATGAGTCCGCAATCTTAAAACATGATAAGATGAAGCCATAAAGGAAAATACGGACAGAGAGACAGACTCGCATGCAGGGGCAGGTCGTTCGGTCGCTGAGTGTCGCGGTCCCTGGCGATCGAGCGAGAAGCTAGCCAGGCCAGAATCGCCGATCTTCTAATATCTCGGCGATAGTAATGCTGGTAGTCCGGCGACCGATTTCCGAAATGATCATTAAGGTTTTATCGTTCTCTCCCCCGGGGAGATTTTCCGAGTTAATATTTAAGGTCCGATCGATCTCCACGCTGGTCGCTGCTTAGTTTGATATTTACTTGCTTGTGTTTTTACAGTCCGTCTTTTGCCCAAAATGGCACTACATATAAAGTACAAAGCTCAGAAGTGATGTCTTGATACTATAAAATGGAAAACCATTGTGATCAGTTCAAGAGACTGTTCTCCATCTGCGTACTCTAAAAAAGTAGCAGTAATTCTATGCCAGGCTATAACTCCACCGGGAAATAGTTGGGACCAGCCCAGTCCATACCCTCCCCCACAATTCGTTGTAAAACAGCTTAAGGGATTATACAAGAAACATTTGACATACATGAGATGTTTACACAATTCTGAAACGATTATTGTCCTCGCCCTCTAATTAACTTAAGATAATAAACCTGCTAATCTTATTGTTTCCTTTGAGAGTGCACGCCACAGACCCGCAGGCGCCACTACAGGGCGACTTTTCTCACTTCCAGAGACGGTGATAAAACAATTTACGGAACATTCTTAGACATTATCATCACACTAATTAAGCCCGTACAGTTAAAAATTTTCAAGAGTTTAAGAAATTCAAACTTGAAAATCGAAGGTTCTACTCGAGTTTTCACAACCTTTTACCCCCCCTTTTTTAAAGATTTACTAGACTTTGAACAATTTCGATTGTACTTTACAAAACTAAAAAGCCGTAAGTTTGATTTTGATGGATTGCTTTTAATTAACGTTAGAAACGCCGGCTACTTTTATGGTATCCTGCTTGTAAGTCCAATTTTCCGTTTGACCCGAGTGAAAATGAAACGATTATCACCAATTTTAATAGAGTGCACTTATTCTGTGCTTAACAAACCAGCTTAGCTCAAGGCCATGGCCATGAATCCACTCGTGATACAATGTACTCAAAAATACTTGTAGTTGTACGTTCCACAAGGTTATATACTTAGAAACAATCTAGGTATTAACGAGTCAGACAAGTGTATCAATATTTTACCGGTTTCATAACTACCACATCCATCTTAATTTCCTTGACGCCAGCCATTTCCCTTAGTAATGATTCTTGTCCCCTTCGAATCGACGCTTATTTGCAAGTGCAGCGCCTAATTACTACAGAGTCGGAAAGCTATTTTCCCATGGCCAATTAACCCTAAGTGTGTTCAATGTCCGTAAACAAACAGGGGTGAATAAGATAAAATTTGCTCTTCCGTCCAACAAGGAAGAATGAAGTGCCATTTATAGAAAACTGAGCAACTGATCAGAGATTCAACTCCAATAGTTTCCTGAATTTCAGGAGCCTGTGGTTTAACTGCGAACCCAGGTTCCGTCCGAGAAGTTTTATTTCCGTTGGGTCAATACGAAATAGTTTGGTCGGACAAATTGTCTCGACTCTATAAAAAGAACCTGGTCAAAGGTAGATCTTAGTCATACTCCGTCAGTTTAGCAAACTCTACGCTCTTTTAGTTTGAAAAAGTTGTAGATCAATTTTTGTAGCTGCAACTTGAACAACCTACTGCTTCTGTAGTACCTTCTCATAAATATTCCTGGCAATGTTGATACTGATAGATTTAATGCTTGACTTGAAATTGAAATTATAGTTAAGTTGTTAGCAAAAAAAATTGTATTCCGTCTTCCGACGAGTTGTTGTTGTTCTTTGCCACACGTTTATCTAGATAGAAAGAAGTGAAACTCCACACAGACACTTATCTACTTCGGGATCTTGGTATCTACCATGGGGAACCCCCCACTGCACAAACGACCAGCTCCCATAAGTGGCCGGTTCACGTACGGCTAATGCGATTACTGGTTTATCTCAGCTATCACACTTTAAATGATACCTAATTGCTTTTAACAGCCCAGCAGGAGTTTAGAACTCGGTAGTCCTTTGTAAGAAAAATGATAAGGAAGAAACCACCTGAACTGACAATACACGAGGTTTGTTCTTGGTTGGTTTTCGAGAATTTTGAAGCGCAACTTTTTGGGAAGCCATAACAAAGAACCTTTGACACGTTTAGAAGTTGCCGGCTATCTCTTGAACCTCGTTCTTGAATACCAAAACTGATGAAGATGGATTACTTGTTGTTTCTTGGCTGACGTTGACACAGCTAGATTTAATGATACATATTAGCCAAGTTGTCCCGGTTTAACAATCACCCCAACAAAGCCTACTCTTAACTCTATTTAGTTTGATGGAGTGGATGAATATAGCGATTATTAAAAAATAATGAAAGTTTTTATTCAATGATTTTCATCCATGTCTTTGTTTGGAGTTTTAAATACTTTAATCCTGCTAAATGAACTGTGCACAACCAGCTCAATTTCATTTGATTGGGAGGGAGGGACCTAAACCTTTCTGATTGGCTGTGCGATATTTAATATCACTGTGTGAATAAAGTTGTTTCGACTTACACACTTACCGCAACAGCGTAAAATTTATGAAGGTCGAAATGATTTAGAATATTCCTTGACAAGTCGTCTCCAACCGGGCCAAACAACATTCGAACATAATTAGTAGCCAATCAGCTGTGGTCCAGCGCCACAATCGCATTCGGCAACTTCGCGGCTATCAATTTCAAGTTCCCTAAATGTCATTTGAGTGGCTATCGGCCAATCAACGCACGCCGTCTTGACGCAACACTTCGCTTTGTTTTTAATTAGTCCGGTCGCAACTGCAGAGCGGTAATCGGATAAGAGACAACGCATATAAGGCTCGCTCATAAATGTGGTGTCAGCGAGAGCGAGATGCAGAATTCAATCTCTTTTTCCATCGAATCAATAATCGCCAGAAAGGATCCCCCAAGATCAAGAGTCAGCGTTTCTTTTGAGCAAGACAACTCAAACCGTGAACTGCATGGGCCTGTGCTGAGATTATCTGGTCTCATTAATCATTCAGAGTCTAGTTGTGTGACAGAACTGACGCCGGGCCCAGGGCTGGGTTTCGTGGAGAAGGAGAAAACACAAGGAAACGGTCCACAAGAATTGCTTGCGTTCTATGAAAAATTGCCAGATGTCAACATAGAAGACAGTTTTGTCCAGCAATTTACTGGTTAGTAGACTATATCTTGTTTAGTTTATTCAATGTTTGTAAGTGTACTACCTGATTTAGGGATTTCAGGAGAGAAACACGCCTAGTCAAATGGGGCAGCAGATCATGCCCTTGGAAATGTGTTGTGAGACCCCTTGAGTTCAGCCAACAAACAAAACAGTTATACAGTTTTTACACTGCTTGTTAGCTGCAGTAGATACGGTCTAAGGGGATATTTCCTTGAAATCAAGTGTTCTCTCGAGTGGTCAGATTCTATTAGTTCAAAAAGCAGTGTCTGTGTGTCCGTTCATTAGAAACAATCACCCCTTCGGCTTCAGGTGAAATGAAAACGTGTTTAATCTTGCTCTTGTGAATGAGATTAAAGAATACTGAAGTAATCCTGTTGTGAAGGCTTTATTTACAAGGGTTATTCTCACGGAATGAATGTTTTTTCAGATGAACGTTCGACGCTTAATGCAAGTCCTGTAAGTTCAACAACTGAAGTCGAAATATTGGACGAAAGCTTGAACGGCGAAGGCGATGGCGATGGAGATTCAGATAAAGATCAGAAAGGAAACTCAAAGCAACGAAGGAAGAGAACGGCTTTTACAAGTCAACAACTCCTTGAACTAGAAAAAGAATTTCACAACAAAAAATATCTTTCTTTGGAGGAGAGATCACAAATTGCTGATGTACTCGGCCTCAGTGAGAACCAAGTGAAAATTTGGTTTCAAAATCGCAGGGCGAAATGGAAACGGGTTCGCTCATTCGGCGGGAACAATGGACATAGTTATGGCCACAAGAACCTGAAACCCAAGATTGTTGTTCCAGTTCCTATTCATGTAAATAGATTTGGTACTAGGAATCAAATGTATATAGCGTGAAATATTTATATCTATACAGAGGTTATTCAGTTAATTTTTATGGACATTTTTGAAAGATATGCATATATATTTCGTGTACAGTTTTGCATCATGCGATTCGTTTATATTTTGTACTGTAAAGAGACATTTTGCTGAACTTTGGAAGAATAGAGAACTTGTTCTATGGCTGTTGGACAACATTTTGTTTCCGAGATAGAATTGTAAATTGCACAGATCGAAGATTATTTATCTCAATTATATATGCTCTTGGAATTTGAACTTCGTCAACGTTTTCCTGTTCTTGTTGATGCGTATTTCATATCAAGTCACTTATTTCTTCTCGTTTTCATAAATCATAAATCATTTCAGTTGCTAAACTTGTTATGTATTAATTCAGCCAGCAGTTTGAGAATTTCGACCGCAAAACACCTCGACATGCTCACTGGCATTTTTTCACACTTTGTCGGATTTAGGAAAGGAAACTTGCTCTTGGCTTTTTACGTGAAGGCATATTGATCGGCCTGTTTGTTTAAGAGATTGGAATGTACAGAGAAATATCATTTCGGTTTTGTCCTGCACCGTCAGTTGTTGGTCTTTTGTTTTAGCTGAGATTAGATTTCCTGTGCTATATTTCTGGCTGTTCTGTGAGCAAAAACAAGTTGTGCTTTCCCGAGGTTTGTTGTGTGGTCATGTGGATTAACCAACACCTCTGCAGCCAGAATGTCTGCGATACTCTTTGCTTTGTGTGCACTGCGCTCTTTGAGGGTGTGAAAAATTGCAAATACCAATAACAGCTAATTCCCGTTGAATTATTCTAATCTACTACTTCACACGTGGGAAAACCCAGCATAAAACTGGTGTGAGACGACGAACAGAACACTGCAGAGAAAAAATGGCGACGCGGCGGGAAGCTACTACCCTTCTTGTTACCGCTTGGTTTATGGAGGCAGTTTTCACACTGTTCACCTCGGTCACATGCAGTGGATTTGTAGGACTTTATAGACGAAGGTAGGATTCAACTTTTGCTCACTTTACAGTTACGTTAAATGTTTTCAGGCCGAATACAATAGACTTAATTGCCGAAATCTACAATTATATTTATAAAGTGATTTCAATCCTGGACTTGTTTAAACCATATCGTAAATTTAACATGAAAAGGGAGCACATCTGACGTGGCGAGAGTTGTAAAGCTGTTTTCAAACCAGGTTTGCGCTTGAGTATATTATGTTTTGAGCAAATACATTCCGAATTATTGGTTTACAATTATTGAAAACCCTTTGCAAAGTAAAACAAGAACTCTGGAATTTGTTATTTACTGTCGCTTTGGTAATAGAATATGGTGTATTTTCCTCGATTTATATGGTTCCTCTCGTGAACCCTCTGGGATTCCCTCTTTTTAAATGTTGGAAGGAGAATTGTCGTCAGTGAAGAGCACGTAGATCCTATTCATGCTATACAGTATACTAGCTGTCATATTATAAAAATTTAGTTTTATAAATTCTGTGTGACTGTCAGTTACATGTAATAGACTCGACTCGCTATTTGTAGTTTATTATGTCCAGAGATACGACTCATTCGACCTGTATTCGCATGCAGCTAACCCGAGGTTGTAGCATGTTACTGTGAATGCTCGCAATCTGACACACATACACTCTCCTTTTTATAAAAAGGAAAAAACGTCAATTTTCTGGACTGAGTGTGAACGTTCTTAACATTTTTAGGACCTCAGCCTCGTATGTTTTTAAAAGTGTTAATTATCTTTTTGGAATTGTGTCTGTATAAATACAGGTTGTTCCCAACATCTAACTCCGTTCATATAATTATGTACCCAAATTCATTGCTATTGCCTGTTTATCAAAATCAAATATGAAACTGCACTGCCCTCTCACGATATTTAGTAGCGGTTTCAAAATTTATAAAAATATACGTTCCTTTCTTAATTTCAACCTGAGGTATATTCTTAAACATGTTCTTAAATTTTAGCATTTTTGAGGCCTCGACGTTCTTATATTTTCATAAAAGGTTCTTGTAACTAAAAAGAAAGAGTCTCAGTGTTTATCTTTTTGTAAATCCAGCCTCAAATTGCTATTAAATTTATCTTATTTTTATACGTAAAATATTAAACTGTTCTAGTTTTAAAAAACATCTGACACAAATCTTGATTCTGAGGTTGTTCCGGCTTAACTTGTTCGTAGTTATATACTTTGCTTTTACAAAAAGGCGTGTATCATTTTTAAAAATACTATTCAGCAAGCAATTTTTACAGATATTTTTTCTCATTGAGAAGATAGGATATTCTAATGAGCAAACGTTAACCATTTTTGAAATATAATCATTGTTTTCACTTTTTTGGTGCAGTGGAATTTTTCTTAAACTACTCATTGTCAACTGGTCCAGATTACAAACTGAGCAAAATTTCACTGATAATTATTGTAACATAGTGAACTTTGTTAAATCGCCGAATCATTGGCCAGGTGTCCAGATATTAAGCGTTTTATCCTTACAAGTAACCAAATATATTCATTTAATTTTCTAGGAGTGTCACAGTTTTGTGTTGTTTCAGCCAACTGATACAAGCAGTTTTAGAATTATTTCCTACGGACAAAGCGGTCAATTCCGGAAGAATAATCAAGTTATTATACATGTCATGGACGTGTTTAATCATTAAAAAAGCTAGAATCATACTTACATTTAAAAAATACCAGTGTGTTAATTTGTGTTTCAAGCTTGCCAGAACATAACTTCGTTAAAACAATTCAATATTATGGAACTTTATAAATATCGCTGTCTCTCTTCCGTTAAATAAATTATCTGTAGAACTGAGCGACCTAGGCTTGCATGTGTCAACAAAACATCGTTCTTCAGCATTGCTGTAGCATAAAATTTGAATTTGGAAAACAACAACAGATATATGTGGTAAAACAGTCAACTACTGTGAACATTTAATATGTCCCTTAAATAAAGTAAAATTATTGTCGCTATTTAAAATAAGAAGAGCTCTTTTTCATTTTAATAACAGAGTTAGGTGAAATACAAATATATTTATCTTTGAGGAGATATTTTGGTATTCCGCACACCGCGCCAATCATTGTATGGCACTCAGACCGACGATGTCAAATATGAGAACTAATCTTGTGACCTGGTGCATGTCCCACGCAGTCTGACTCGATAAAACAACAGCGTTTTCGTGTAGATATTTTAGATGAGGTCTCGACAAAGTCATAGTTTTATTAACACTTGAATTCATTAAAACAGTCATAAAACAGCATTAGGCTTTTCATTGTGTTTTAAATGCTTGCCCTCTGGTGATTTTATTTTATTTGAATGCCAACTTGAAAACAGCCGGAACGAAAATTCTCATTGCACTGCAAATCATCCCCCTCCTTCTCCCCCTTCCCCAGCAAACTTGCATGCTCACACGCACGCGCACACGTCACACACACGCGCGACGCACGCACGCACGCAGACACACGCAAACTATTTAGTGATTCTTTCACCCAACAAATGGAAAGCAGCGCGTTTATAAATGTTTTAAAAACTGATTTAAATATATCCGTGGGACATACAACAGTTTATACATTATTTTATTCTCAAACCGCGTCCACGAACATTTGCTACTGTGTTTATAAAGTAGTTTACAATGAGTATCTACAAATATATATACACTAGTTTTAACATTATAGTCCGGCTTCAAAAGTTGTGGAAATGACTGCCCTGGGTGAGAGCGGTTAGCGATGTAGCTCTCGCGCCATATCCTCGAACGCACCCAAGGCACTAAAAGATCGGCGCGTCCGAGTTGCTGGCGCGAGAGCTATTTAAAAACCTCTGGCACCCAGGATAGGAAATGGTTTGAAGTTGATTGATATAATATAATCACTTTTTCATAAATCGAGTCGACCTGTCTTTTATCGCTCTCGTTAACTTGACAAAACACAGTAAGCGGATTGTCAGATTTTCGGATTAGAGAACTGACAGGAAGCAATCATGTTATGACAAAGTTCAGGTACAGAAATTAATCGAATTAAAGGAAACAGAGAACACCTCAAAATTAGAAGTTATAAGTCCTGTTTTCTCGCATGCAGTTGAGAGTAATAGTCTGATTTCATTGCATTACAAACCATGCGTGTATTTGTGGCTGAAGCTTGCATTTTTGGTTCGTATAATATAATTTCTTCCAATACTGTACATGTACAGTTTGGCAAGAAGCTTGTTCCTTATTCTTAAAATATACCTTTTATTCCTCTGTATAAAATATTTTCAAATGATCCCCGACCGTAATTTCAGTCAAAATGAAAGGATGAATTTCAGTTTTAAAAAACAGCTTGATGGTCTACGGGCAGTCCCAGCTATTTTTCCTACTGGACTCGTTGAACGGAAAAAGTAGACGAGCCGGTGCATGCGCAAACACTGATAAGGACTGATACTAAAAAAAAAATTAAACATTTTTCGTCTTACTCTGTATAATGCAGCTGCTTTAGAGGCTAACTTTCTAATCTTTGACTCTATATTTTAAAAACTGAACTGGTTTTACATTTTCTGGAGCTCGGCGAAACGATGAAGATTGAACTGAGTGGTGCGGCATTTTGAGTGTAACATAATCCAAAAAAATCACTGATTTTATAGAATTTGACATTACATGCAGTAAATTTTTAAACCTAGACTTGTTTTTACAACATTTTTCCAATAATGTTATTGTACTGCACTGATAAAAAGTTAGAAATACTGCGTACATTACATTGCCATCCGTAATGCGTCAACTGTCTTTATTAGATTTTAAACCGCAAATAATGGAAGAAACGGCAAAGCGTTATATAAATATATACATTTACTTGAAAACACGACATTTTATAATTGGTGGGTTTGTCCGGACGGAACTGGCGATAACTCGATGTTCTTAAAATAGAAGTTTAAAAATAAAATTTATTAAAAAAAGCTTATTGAAAATAGTCAGAAAATAGGCAAAAATATTTGATACTGACTTGTTTTGACTACTGGCGTTTTGCTATGAATGCTTATGAAAGGTCGACGTAAATGCACGATGTGCGCCGCGGCAGCGCACCAATTAGTTAGTGTCTTTGGAAAATATCCTGTTATAGAACTATTATAGAACACAAGGATCGCTTTTAGTTCTGGGTGCCACGCTATCACATGGGATCACTTTAAAATAATTACTTCCTTGAGGTTTGAATGTTTTAAATAATTGGTTTGATAACAGACTGCTGCAGTAACTTTATCTGTACCCAATGTCCTTGTTTGTACACGCTTTCACTTATATACAAACCAGATAACTTTGGCCGAAGCTTGATGTTCTTAACGTTTTA
>JAOEHT020153430.1:0-11911 GCA_025448195.2 Parazoanthus atlanticus
TCTTATACCATAGTGCTCTAATTTGTTTAGTAAAATTGCATGATTGACAGTATCAAAAGCTTTGCTGAAGTCCAAAAAAATTCCAAAGGATAGTTCTTTTTCATCAATTGCCCTTTGAATTTCATCAATGATACTAAGAACTGCTTGGTCTGTAGAGTGTTTTGCCCGGAAGCCAAATTGCTTGTCATAAAATATATTTTTCCTTGCAAGAAAATCCAGCAATCTGTTACACATTAATTTTTCTAATAGTTTATTAAAAATAAAAAGGAGAGAGATGGGACGATAATTAGACGGGCAGGTTTGAGAGTCTTTTTTATAAACAGGTATTACATTATAGCTTTTTTCAGATTGGCTGGCACTATCCCAGCTGAAAAAGAGACATTTTAAAAAAGACATTTTTTAAAAGAGACATTTTTTATCTAAAAATAATATTCTAATGGTTTAGATACTACAGATTTTAAAATCTTTAAAATGTTAACTGGAATACTAAAGGGCCCAACAGCTTTTCCAACTTTGAGATTGGAAACTTCTGTTTCAAAAAATAGCTCATGGATGTTTTTTTAGCATTTAAATAGGTATTAAGCTAGCCAAATTGGAAGTTAGAAAAATAATTGTTAAATGCTTCTGCAATTTTTAATGGATCTGTTATTTAAACATTATTCCTGATAATTTTGACAGCTTTCTGACTGGCTTTGGGCTTACAGTGGATTGTCTGTTTGATTCAATACAACACCTGTTTGCTATCATTAGTATTTTCAAGGAAATGCTGATTATAATATTGTATTTTGCTAATTTTTAAAAGATAATTTATCTTATTTCTATAATATTTGAACTTGCAGTGATAGTAAGAGAATTTTGTTTTCAATAATTTCTTATAACATCGGCCTAGGCCCGATGTTAAGGTGATTTTGGTGTCGATTTGGGCGACCTGTGCGTATTTTCCTCGTGGTCAGAGTTTGTGCCAGATTGTTAAATATTGTAATAGTTCAAGGGGCACAGATGTAAGTTGACTGTTTTATATGTACTTTTCGACAGTTTCTGGATGTGATAGCCATTGTTTAAATTTGAATTTCAGTTTTTGAAACCGCTACGCTACTTTAGCCGCTACATTAACTAGAGAGCCTTCAAGGACACTTAGCGCCGGTGATCTTGTTGTCAAGCGAAGTAGATTGGACGAATGGTGTTGTTCGACGGACCGGATTGCCATATCCTTTGTCTTTGATCCTATTTGTAGACAATAAAATTACTGTTCAAACGTGTTGCCATTTTTACCGAGCGTGTATTCAGAATCTGTGGCCTAAATCGCAAAGTCTTATAAGTGTTTGCCTCGAATTTGTTTCAACGGCGAGGTTGGCACCTATAGATACACCTGTCGAATTCTTGTCACGAATTCTTGTGCTGAAATTTCTGACATCTTATTTTTGTTATGATTTTCTTTCTTTTCTTTTGACTTTAGGTTTCTTTTATTGTTGCAGTTTTGTGTGTCATGAATTATCTAAATTTTGGAAATCTTAATTTTGGATAATGATATGATGCATGTTTACACAGGGAACTCTCGCATGTGTTGAAAAAAGTTTTATTGTGATCACCGGCATCGTAAACTTTGTCTTAACTTATCATGCTTTAGTGCACAGTGACGAAAATTTCTGGAATAAGGAGCAGACAATTTGATTTTGAGACTGTAGATGCGAAAAAATGATTTCCGTGCAACTTCATTTTTGGTCAACCGTTGACTGCAAAACCAAAAGTTTTCTCCCCGGTTTTCTCATACACGTTTTTTAAGGTTTTGAAGCATGCAAACATTTTTTTTCCTCGGCCGATCGTGCAATCAGTTTTTTCCCCAAAATTCTTCTATCCCTTCCCCCTACCCCCAATATCAAATTGTCCGTCCATGAAACCTTCATTAATTTTATTTCTATCCGTCGGTTTAAATATAAATCGAGTTGCCACTCGGTCTGTCAAGATGCACTTGGAACTAATTTCAAACAGAGAGAGAATCCTGAATCTAGCCCCCTCCGAGTCTTATTATAGGTGTATGTGCTGGTGTAAGGTACATACCGGCCGTGAATTGCTCACAGCATCAGCTAACACGCGCTGTTAAATTAATCTCGGTCTATCGAGTACTTTATCCGCTAACTATATAACAGTTATTAGTTATAAAGTCGAAATCAGGCCTCATGTTGCCTTCGTCATCCATCCACAGGTGCCAACGGCTGACCAATTAATGTTCATTTATGTAATAACGTTGCTCTTATTGTGCAGTATCTAAGCCCTGCTCGCCTCGACTAGCTTTTGCTATCTGCGAACAGAGCTTGTAGAAATGTACTTTACATATTATAATAAACTGAGTTAAGTTGAGTTGAGAACAAAAGCAAATGTAAAGGAAAGAAATAAAATCGCTTTTATAATGCGAACTTTAAGTTTTACAAAGCTACTTCAAAAAGTAAAGTATTGACTTGACCTCGTGTTGGTTGCGCTTTTAGCGCGATTCCTTACGTAGTTTGCTCGCCAGGCGAAACTTTATTACTTTCTATACATATTTAGTGAAAGGCGCGCAGCCTTCACACCTATGGCGACCATATCAAATCAGTCATCTAACTTTAACTCGCTGTAAATTTCGGATTCAATTTTTACCCTTCAATAAACAGCAGATAGTATACTTACCACCTTTTCAAATATCACAGGATACTTCGTCTTTTTTTTGTAAAGCAGTTCTTTTCATACATTGCAAAATTTCGGTGAACTTTGCACTTGACATGGAGCAAACTTGACAAAATAGCTCCACGCACGACAAAACGGAATTCACTGCCTCTCGGCACACGCGATTCGTTTGGTCTTTATTAGATTCTCCAAATCACAAAGATGTAAACGCATTCCAAAATCAGAAAAAACAAGCCAAAGTGCGACGAAAAAATATCTTATCAAAACCAAAGCACGTGCGACGGAAACTCTTACAGCTACGAAATCTAATTAAACCCATTTTGGAATGCGTTTACCGATTTGTGATTGGAGAATCTAAAAAAGCAATAGTTGAAAGTTTTGAACGCGTCAACCGACTCCTGGGAGTGGATTGTCACACAAAATTTGAGATACAACTACTATAGAATACAGTAAATATGTGGCATTTTTATCATTTTTAATCGAACTTGTTATCCTCAATGAGTAGATTTTGACGAAAGTTTCCTACAAAATGTCAAATGCCCACCCCTTTCCCCCGACCCACCCCCTCGCACTTAACATTGCTGGGTGTATTAGTGGCTAAAATATCCGTCAAACGACCTTGCATTTGTCACAAACTAATACAGAGCAAATAATTCACATGCAACTCTTTCCTTTATCGCTATTGCCGACTCGGTGTAATTAGCTATGCTATAAAATAACTTTGAAGGACCTTTGGAAGTTTTGACAGCTATCTGTCGTTAAACCAAACCTTTAACCTTTTCTTAGCAACAGCCTGTATGTGTTTACTAAAAGTTTTGTGAGCTCAAAGTTGCTCTCGCCCGTGGCATTTATATTGCTCGGTGTCAACCGTTTCTTACATCATGGTATCTTATATGACGAGAAACAGCCATGTCTCCAAACTCGACCTTTGTTGTTCTTCGTTCACAACGCCGTCACGGCCGAAGCAGTTATCACATGGTTCCTCGCGGTATTTCGTTGACTGCTGTCCAGCTCAGTGATCTGGCATTCGATTAATGGTAAAACATTATTCGATCTTCTTTCATCGCGAGATTTTAAGCGATATTTCCAGCAGATTTGAGGTTCGATTAACGCAGCAGTTGAGAGTTGAGATGGTGGGATCTTCTTTTGTTGCTTCGTCGGTGCGAGATTACTACAACGTTACTCACGTGAACAAAATCTGATTTCTTGGTGGTTGTTAACTTACTATTGCAGGACAACAACGCAGAACAAGGTTATTGTGTTACTTTCACACATCGGTGGACAATTGGTCATATCTGGTAATTTATGACCGTTTTTCCCGGATACGTCTTCATTATTACTTTAGCATACGAGTTCTCCGACTTATCTTAAATATCTGATGTATCCACAATTATCTTGATAAACATGGTGTCATCTCTGACGTAAGCGTGTTTGTCGAGATCAGAGAGAGGGCAGAACAGCGGGCAGCCTGAGGCGATGTTCATCTCCCTCGCGGGTTTCTGGAAGGAGGAGCTGTTGGGATCGGGTCTGAAGGCATCGATCACGTGCTCAATGTTGTCTTGATCCAGCATCATCATCGTGACCTTCTGTCTGAATGGCCAGCGGAGTAACGCGTCATATTGACCGCGCATGACCACAAAAAACAGCGAGATATGAGTACCCTTACCCATACCATCACCATTAAGGTAGATGCGCGCACACATCTTGTAGCCATGACGACTAGAATAGAAGGCAGCGCTATATATGGAGGCTTGTTTTCCACTCATGGCGTCCATCTTGCGTCTCGAAAAGTTGTTGATCTTCCACAGCAACACGCCGTTGTAACTTGACACCTCCTGCTGTCTGATGTACTCTTCCAGATCGGCCAGAGCCACATTACGAAGGGCAAGCATGTGATCCTGGACAAAAAAGAATTTGAAAAATTTTGGTTAAAGTTATTTCTGTAACTGACGTCTCCTTAATCCAATTTTTGACGAGTTGTCTTCAAGAAACACAGTCTCATACATATTTTACTATTATTGCTACCTAAAAATATAGTTCACTATTGAAACAAACTCGAAGTAAATACAACGCGATGAACAAAATCACCTTCAACAGCTTTACTTGAATAGATGCTGTATTCCGGGGTTTTACACAACTTTATATTACGGCCTCGCTTCTTGCGCATTGTGACATCATGAAACCCAGATAGAAAACTTATTTGTATTCCAAAGCGGTATTTCATACAGGTCTTGATAATTAGTCGGACTGGAAGACGCCGTCTAAATTTCGCCTCCGCACTTTTGTAATTTTTATTTTTCGTTCGTAATTAATATTTTCAGCTCAAGTCCAAGCCTTATGCAAATTATATGCGATACTTTGCATGTGGGAGGTACATTTCCTGTTTAAGACACACGTACCAGCTTTTTCTGCTGTAAGTGTTGAAGTATATATACGCCACTTCAATATAATTACCAAGCGGTACGATCAGAGTTAATAAACTATGTGCAGCCTTTTGTTTCAAAATTTAATCATTCATTTGTTGTGGTCATAAAAAGCTACTCGTATTCTGGCATAACACAATATCACTGTAATGTGAGTAAAACTGATAATTTCAACGAGCAGAATAAATTACTGTTGTTATTGTTGTTGTAGTGTTGTCCTCTTCGTTATTGTTGTTGCTGATTTGGTGGTGGTGGTGAGTGGTGACAGTGATGGTGGTGGTAAAATAAATAACGCAAATGGTTATAAATCAAACCGTCTTGATGAATACAAAAACAAGGAAAGCGCAGTGATATGCGTTTGATAACAACAAAATATATGGTTCTAGCTAAAGTCCTCAAATAGAATGTTTTAGTAGTGATAACAATAATAATAATAATAATAATAATAATAATAACATAATAATAACAATAATAATAAAATATATTTTAAGAGAAGGTCCCAGTCACCAATATGATTTTCATGAGAGTATCCAATTAACAACCAGTAGCGTAGTCTCACTGCCTTCTACAAGTACATGTAGAACTTGTAAAGCTCAATAACATCTACATTTGATCATTGGCATTACATCTACCATTTTACGACTGTTCCAACTATGCTGACCTTTCAAAATAAACTCATTGCAATGGGTCCTGTCTTGGCAAGCACTGTATATGTGATTTCTTAATACAAACTTGCCACTGGAATGTTTTAAGAACACGTCAATGCTTATGATTCTCTAGCTACATCAGTTTGACAAACGTAAACTTAGCTGAATTCTTACCTGAGACTCAACTCGTCGCTCCAACCTCAAAACATTCTCCTGCGATGTCTCCAGACGTCGTGTAAGAAGAGCAACCTTACTCTTTAGTTCTTCTAGGGTTCTGTTCGATTCTGTCATCAACAGCTCAATATCAGCGGTCTTCGCATCTAAGTTATTAACTCTTCTTGTTGTTTCCACGAAACCAGTGACGTTTGATGTTCCTCCCCAGGCCCCGCTGTTGTTGCCAACAGAGCGGCTTGTTTCCAGTTCCCTCAGCCGAGTATTGTGCTCAGAGACTTTCTGATCCAAGGAGTTGGTATCTCTTATCAGCTTTTCTACCTGCGCGAATGATTTTTCTACCATTTTCTGCAGAGATGTGATAACTCCGTTGTGTCTACCAGACGTACTCGATTCATTCATAAGGTGGCTTATAGCGCTAGAAATCTGCGTTACCACTTGGAGAAGGAGGGTTAGATGAAGATCCGAGTTTTCTGCGATGTGCTTCTTTACGTTCTGGAGTTTCGTAGGCTACAAAATAAATTCATTTGGTGGTTAGTCACTTGTTCTTGTTGTTTTTTGTTCTTATTTCTTTTTCCTTTTTTCAAAAGAAAGCACGATGGATGAAGGCGGTTTTTGTTGTGAATGTATACTGCAAGTTTGTTTGATTTTGTTAGTGGATCTTAAAAAAGGTAAACCAATTAACAGTTTAATTAAAGACATGAATGGTTTGTTTGTATACCGCATGCCAAGACTGACATGCAACTAAGATAAAAAGAAAAACCTAAACGTTTTCTTCAGAGAGTGCTTAAAGAATTTCAATAAATCACCGTGGTCCTTTGAGCAGGCTATGTATTTTCATGGTCCACAGAATTCACGGAGGCCAGATCTGAGCTGAACTAAGTTAAAGAGGAGATTCGAACATCTCCAGACTAAGTGATGTCGTCTACTCCTAGAGGAAAGAGAAGTCTCCCAAGGGGTGAAAACCTAACGAAGATCTATTTTACTCACTAACAAAAACGCAAAGGACCATGGTAGCTGGTCGTACGTCTTTAATGCACGCTTTGCAATTGATATTTTCTTCTTAGTCTGCGTTCTGCATTGTTAACGAAAAATACATTTACTTAAACACTTGTATAACATGAAAATACCAATAACAGCTTTACTGTTCTTTCATGTTGGCAGCGTTAATCACTCGTATAGCGCCGAGTTTTTGCAAAGGAATTTATCGAGATCATGAAAGAAAGTCCGGCGAAAGAATAAGTTTTAAAACTGAAAGAATGTCAATCTGTAAACTTGCAAACCGCGACTGCAAAAGTCAATTTCTGAATTCTTTTGTATGGTGTTGATCTCCACAAAGACAAAAGCTGAGGAATGTAAGTTCTACAAAATACTCCTGTCTACTGATTTGACTACGCATGCGCAATACAGGGCAATGTACCTTTGATTCTTGGCAGCCAATTTCAGCAAATGGACAGGCAATCTCCACAACACTGCAGTCCCCTGTGGTGACACTGAGGTGAGCGGGCATCTGGAATAAGAGACCAGAAACTTTATCAGGGGTTTCTACGATTCGTTTACACTAACGTTACAAGTAAAAGCATATTTTTCTTGTATTAAATCCAAAGCAATAACTATGATTAAAAGCGAAGTAAAGGAGGATTCCGGAAGATTGAAAAAGCTATCTTTGGAACCAAAAGAAACCCGGTACTAGCTCTTGAAGGTGAATTTGAAAACTTGAAAACTTGAACCGAGGGAACATATAAAAGATGAAACTAATTAGTACTCAATCGTTGTCTTTATCAAAGGAAGAGTTAGAGAGCAGAGAAGATAGAAATTCTATCAAGACTTGTGTACAAACTTGGGATTTTGTTAGTGCTCTACTTACACTATGTTGCAATGCAGCAATCACAGAACAGTTTCATATACAGCTTTCTCAACAGAGCATGAGAACTATTTTCTGGTCTTTAGATCGGCAGAGCACACAAGTAGTTCGTTACGCATATCAGGTCGTTTTAATGTTAGTTCAAGGTCAAAAGAACAATCACACATAAGTCTTGATTTGGCAGTCTTTTTTTGCGTTTGTCAAGCAGATAAAGTAAATGCTCTGTTAGCAAGTTATACATGCAGTGATAGCTTGAGAAATAAATAACAAATGAAATGTCGAAGAATGTCGTTATCGTACCAAATATCTCGATGAGGGTACGCAAAAATCAGCTATGAATTGAGCTATATTTCAAATTACTTGGTAAGGCAACAACAATTAATTACTGGTTCTTACTTTTAATAATGATACATGAAATAATAATGATAATAATAACAATAGTAATAATACTAATAATGATAATAGTAGTATAAGATAAAATAATAATATAGACAATAAAGAATATTACAAATGTTCAAAGGCGCTCTACAAGTATCTTTTGAAAACGAGCATGTAAGAAGTTTACCTCCGAGCGGATAATTCCCTCCTTTTTGCAGTGAGGGCATTTGATTGGATAAGTAGGACAATGGTTCATCTGATGATCCTGGAGCACAAATAGAAAATATATTTTAGATTCTGAGTTTCTCTTGCATACATTCCATGTTAACGGTAAATTGAAACAAGGAATCAATTCACCGTTGACTTACTATTTGAAGTATATCTACTGAACAATATCAACCAGCAGTCATTATACGCTCAGCGGCGTCGTCAAACGTTTTAGTTCGCTTATTGATTGTTCTATTAACCAATGTTTTTTATGACCTTTCTAAATGAATTCGTCCATCTGACTATCATTCTTTAGTCCTACTTTGGGGAAGTAACGCGCCTTATCTCGACTTAACTCGATCTATCGCGCACCACATCTCACAAGGGCACAGGCGTCAAATTTCCCTTACCTCGTCTTATTTCGCTTTAACTCGGCTAAAGGCGCAAGGTGAGCAAGTACTGGAATACATGTAGATTTTGCTTAACTCTATCGCCTTAACTCGCAAGGAGTTGCATAACTTAAATTTCCAAAACTCGCCTTAGCTCGTCTTATCTTTCCAAAACTCGCGGCGAGTTGATCCGAGTTTCAGTTCTGCCCCGGGGTAGACTGAAAATAATTTGTTTTGCTTTGCTGCTTTGCCTTTGTTGGTGAAAACCTACACCAACTCGACTTGTAGAAATATGTTCCAACATTCCCAACGGTTGGTCACATTTCAGCCCAACAATAATTGTCAATAAATCCTGAACCTGGAAGGAAAAGATTACATTTTCTATACAGCAGTTGTCAACGATAAAATCATCAATACCACATAGTATACACAAGTGTATTTAAGACTATTAATAATATGTATTGAATGTGAACTCGTTTCAAAACTTGTAGTTGATTGAATGTCTATACCTGCAAGTAGGCCGCGACAGCCTGGGCACCACAGTAGCTGCATTCCTGTTGTCTGTATGCACATTGTGTCTCTAGATGATTGGCTAGTTCGGCTCTTGTCACCAGGCTCCCACACTCAGAATGAACACATGGTATCTTAACATATTCGCAGGTGACCTCGTGAGCCTACACAGGGAAAATAAACGAACATTAGCGACCTTTAGCAGCGAGACGGCAACGGCTTGGACGACAGCTGTTGAAAATATACTTTCTTGTGTTCTCTTTTGTTTGCGTATCATCCAAAGACTTTACTATTGAGTTGGGTTGTAGAGTGCGAATGGCATGAACGGCCAAACCAATGACAGGGCAATTTATTTACGACGTTCACATTCTCTATAAAACCCAAAAGTTTGGCTTTTCAAGTGGTAAACCCGGTGCATTCCCACGTGCAAATATTGTATAAACCTATTGTTTTGTGCTGCCCTCGTCGCCATCGCCGCACTGATTGATAAAGGTCCCTAGTATATGATCGTTGACTGGTGTACGATGAAAGATGATATTTCCTATCCAACAATTTACACGAGGCCGAATACTTAATGCCAAGGGAAACCTTTCTTACCAAGGACGAGCAAGAACCCGTCATGTTACACTTACAACGTCAGTATACAAATGATTTGTTGTATGGATGTTGACAACGTAATTTAGAAATGAATATGTAAATAAATAAATAAACAAATAAATAAATATATAAATAAATAAATAAATAAACAAAATAAGCAAATATTATCATTATCTTTATGTTTTCACGTTGGCTGCACGCAGCTGTTATGATTTGAGTGCGTAATCTCAGCCAATCATAATCCGTTTAAGTGCTATTCCAAAGACTTACGAAATTGCATGACCGCTTAGCCGGAGTGCAATTTGTAATCACAAGTATGACTGATTTGACCAAAATTGCACGACATGAAGCTCAATTGCCAATTGGTAGTATCAGTTTTCAAACTATTTTAGCTAAAGTTAAAGGGTAAAACATCTTCTTAATGAAGTTTGAATTCAAATCATTCTGAATTCTTCTCAGTACTCAGTAGCAATTTTGTATCAAGGAAACTACTCATTTCTTGTTCATGACATAACTTGGGCCTCTCCTTTTTGCTGCGCTCTGATTGGGTGTTTCAGTTTTTCTTGATGTGTACTGAGTTGGTTCATCAAAAGTGTGCTATCAAAATAGTGCCATTACAGACTCAAAGTGAAGTGAGCGATTAACTCCGAAATTGGGAACCAATCAGGTTGCAGGAATCATCAGTGACTTCAAAATGGATATAATCGATAATTTCAAAATAATGTGTATACCTCAAGGTTTCTCAGTTCTCCTCTCCATTTGCACCCGTCCGGGAAATTTACGCAACGAAGAACAAAATCCAATATTTCTCTTCCAGCGAACTTGTCTGGAAAGACCTGAAAAAAAGAATGAAAAAGTCATATACAAACAAGATATCAGAAGCTCCAAGCAGTGTATATGTAAGGCGATTTGGTTTCAGACTGTTTGCCCTAACTACAATCAAGCAACTACTATATCACTGTTTTGTCGCTACCACTGGACTTGCGTCCATAAAATTACTATCCACAATAACTGCTCGTTAGAATGTTAAAAGCCCCGAATGTTCATCAACTTATATTTTCTTCTTCTACCATTTCAAGGTAAAGCAGCACCAGTAAGGAATGTGTTTGGCATACCTCGTCTCTTTTTATTGGCGTTCCATCCTCCACACAACTGCTGTTCTTGGGATCACTAAGAATTCAACAAAAACAGTAAAAGTTATTAATTTGTTTGCTTTTTTTTCAAAATTAAACAAATAAGTAGACTCCCTACAAATTGATCTGTAAGTTATTAATCCAATCGAAATAGAGATTTTTGCAACCTACAGGTCGACTAGCTAACTCGTATGTAACAACCGTCACTGGCATTGCCGCAGCGTTTTTTCCGTTTGATTATTTTTTAAAAAAAGCTAGGTTTTACACTTCTTAATAAAATCTTCGAAACAATTCTTTCTGTTTATTTATATTCAATTTTAAGTTATCCTATTAATATACTAAAAGGTTTTTCCAACATATAATTTCTTCAAATAGAAACGCTAGATTTTTAAAATGAAAAATAACTAATAAATTTTATTTTACTTTCTCATTTTCTTTCTCCTGATAAATAAAATTCAGTACTGATCAACTCGTTCCTAGTAGCTTTTGTTTAAGCGTGAGCGATTTGCAAACTTTTAATTTTAAAACCGAAATGGTAAGAGAATACATAAGACTTGTGCTTTCCACGTTCAGTTTGGTGCATTCTCACGTGCAGTTATGAAATAAAACCTCAGTATTGTTTTGCCAAATGGGAGAGAATCGTGGAAGCTGGAGAAAAACGCTGCATGGAGACAGCGTTACGCGCCATCTTTAGCTCTAAGAGCAATTGACGATTGTTTTGCGCTTCCTCGTCGACTTTTGCTCAGGGCCAGCGGAACAGTTTTGAAAATGGAGTGATTGACATATGTAAATGCGCCGCGACAGGCTGCATCAATTTTTTGTTCCAAACTTTTTTATACTTTTAATACTCAAGGATATTTCGTATTTTTAATATATATACATAGTAAATTTTTACAATTTTCCTATTAACTCAACCGTGTAAAACCATTGT
>JAOEHT020153500.1:0-11910 GCA_025448195.2 Parazoanthus atlanticus
ACGAATCCCCTGCTCACTATTGAGGTCCGGTTACCCGCCACATGCTAATCTTATTCTGAATATTTTTCGGAAGATGATTAACTACTTCGTTGTTTTATGTGTATAACTTTGAGGTATAAATGTGCGTTTACTGCTGAATGAAAATGAAATGAATTTGCTAGTCTGTAAACACACAAGTAGAGACCGCCATTTTGACAATACAATAAATACAGGTCCGCTGTGTAGCTTGAACGAACCCACCCCCCCGTTTGACAACCAGCCTACGGGCCTGTCTCGGCAAATGATGCAAGTATTGTATCAATCAAAACACAAAGATCAAAGTTTTGATCTTCATTTTGCATTCTCTTCACATTTATGACAGGTATAAGATAGCAGAGAGCAATCCTCCCGGCGTTTTCACCCTCAACCCCGTGGGTGGAGCACTGAGCCTTCAGAAACGGATCACCACACTTAAGCCAATCCGCATTATGGTATTAGCACGTGATCTTGGCATACCTTCTAGGAACACGTCCGTTAGAGTCACTGTTCATGTGCAAGCTACTGGCGGTCCTCCCCAGTTCCTTGTTTCACCTCTCGTTGGTCACGTGTTCGAAAACAAGACAGCTGGCGTGACGGCCGCGACGGAATTTGCTGCAAGCATGGACCCAGTTACGTACAAGATTACTGCTGGCAATGAGGCTGGAAACTTTAAAATTCATCCGGGAAACGGTCAAATACAAACCACGAGGAAGCTAGACCGTGAAGAAAAACCCAGATACGAATTAATTGTCATGGCAACAGATGTCAAAGGGAGACTAAGTGAGGGTAATGTAACAGTGCTTGTTGGCAATGAAAACGATAACAGGCCGGAGTTTGTTAACACTGTGGAGGGCGTCATCGAGGGGCAGATTCCATTTGATTCAGCAAGAGGCAGTAGGGTAATGCAGCTTGAGGCTCGAGACAAAGATGGCGATACTTTGTCATTCTCAATCCAGGAAGCTCCTGCAAGGTCCTACTTTACGATCGATAAAACTGGTCTTGTAAGATCAAAAGCACTTCTTCATAAACTTAAGAACCCTTTTACCTTTACGGTTGATGTGACTGATAATGGGGAACCTCCGCTGACCAGTTCGGCTACGGCGCGGCTTGTCCTTGTGAAGTATCAAATGAATCAACGTGACCACACAGCGACCGTGAGGGAAGATGCTCAGCTTGGTAGCCTGGTAACCACTGTAAATTCTGCCACAAGAATAGAAAATGCTAGATTCTCGATAGTATCACCGCGTGAAACTCCTTTCAGTATCAACAGTAAAAGGGGCTCCATCCACGTAAAACATAACTTGGATTACGAGAGCAAGAAATCGCACAATCTTATAGTACAGGTTAGTAAAAATATTGTTCTGTTCCTAATGTTTATTGGTTTGGACAAGACCAAGCTTAAGGTGTAGTGTGTTAAAAAAATCCCGAAAGCATGATCTCAGAGAAAGCATTTCCGCGCAGTCGCACTTGAGAAGTTGTACAGCTACAGTACGCCAAACAGTGTTAAACCAAAGAGTGGGGAGTTAGATGTGCGCGTTTTTCATTCTCCCCACCCTGGAGGTCGGGTATATAGCCAAATTTTGGAGGATTGCTTAAATGGTATTTACTTGGACTCCCATCAAACTTCGAAAACCTGAAGGACTTAAGGCGATGTTACACGAGGAGATTTTTTGTGCAACTTGTCTCGCAACGCCAAGCGTCTAACACCCCCTGCAATGGCCAAAAGCGTTGCGAGACAAGTTGCAGCTAAATTAGGATTCGGTTCTACTTTTCGCAACTATTGCAGCTATTTTTTTCAAGTTGTAGGAGCCATTTCGCCATGTAACACCCCTTCTGCAACTTGTCTCGCAATGACGTTCAGGCCCGTAGGCAGGGGGGGGGGGTGCGCGGGGTGCGTACGCACCCCTCCCCAGGGACCAAAAAGGTCTGCAGCAGTGTGCTCAATTAAAACGAAGAAGTCCGAAGAGGTGTGTCCATATTAAATACTGTAGTTGGCGTTGCCGTGAAACGGAATGACGAAAAAAAAAAGGTCATCAGTGCGTTTCTCCCTTAAAGTTGGCTTTTGAGAGACTCAGTTTTCGGAATTTATGAAAATTATTGACTTTTCTGATGGATTCTGGAGGACATACATGAAAATTGTTAGTACCTAGCCGCACTTGGTTCGCCCCCCCCCCCCGAAAAAAAAAATTCCTGGCTACGGGCCTGACGTTGCGAGACAAGTTGCACGAAAAATTTCCTCTTGTAACAGCACCTTTACATGGCTGTCAGTTTTGCCTTATCAGGACAACGGTAAACCAACTAGCATTTTGGAAGTTTGTTTGGCACATTTTATAGAACATTTTCAGTTATAAAGCATAATGCTTTGCTTTTGACTAAAAGAAAATACACGGTGTTTCGGTCTAAACGAAAGGAATCGAATATCCTTTTCCAATAAGTTTGTGTAATCTCATGATTCACGCGTCAATCATAAATTCAGAAACTGTTGAGAAAGATTATTTCTTGGCCGTAGTAACTTTACCTGAAGAGAAGCCACTGGGTGAGTAAACTTTTCATTATTCTAAGTACTCAATTGTCTTAATTTTGACAGTCTTTGTACTGTTTATTATATATTCGACTCTTACAGGTTTGGAAAGATACTGACTTCGTAATCTTGAAAATATAGAGTTCTTTTGAACCGTTGGTTCTTGTTTCTAAACGGCCGGGAAAACAAGTAGCAAAGGATACTGTTGACATTTATTTCGTTTTATGAACAGGTAACCAATGAAAAACGGCCAAAAGACTACACCAATGTGTTCGTTGTGATAGAGGTGACGGATGCGAATGATAACAACCCGGAATTCACTATGAAGCAAGTGAATGGAAGGTTTGTTGCCATGGTGAATAGTCACACACGTGAAAGGACGGCTGTCTACAAACTATCGGCTAAAGATGCAGATTCTGGATTAAATGGAGAGGTCCGGTTTAGTATCGTCTTTGGAGCTAGAGGTAATGGAAGATGCGTTTGTTTGTAAAAGTAGAGACACTTTATTTGTTGAAGGTAACACATTTTACACGAAATAATATTCTATGGGGCCCTCATCACAACATCGGGGTTGCCCTACTCTTTTCGAGAAGCGTGTGGGTTCTTTTAAATCCCCAGAGCTAGCATTTCAGGAGACTAGACCAACGGCTTAACGTCCCTGTCCGCGGACGGTGTGGCGAAAGAAGGTAGCACAAGTTCAACCCTCGACCAGACCGGGGATTGAACCCGGGACCTCCTGGTTGGCAATCAGATATCTTACCAACTGCTCTAACCTCGTGGTTGGTGTCTAACTGATTCCTAAGCCTAATTCACGTGCACACTTGTGAGATGAGCGCAAGTACAGGAAAAATCTCTGTGTGAACATGTATGAGATAGGCACAAACTAAAAAAAAGAAAAAGACATTTTTCTTTCTCTTATGCTCGTGCTCGAGCTTGTGCTTGTTTTGGTTATCGCACAAGTGTGAACATGCGTGAAACACCATAAACACATTAATTTTCTTATCGCACCAGTGAACAACCATAGGCACAATACAGTAAAAATCCAACATTAAAGCCTGGGCTTATCTAAGTTCGTAAAGGGTTTTTGGTGAGCTGATAAGCGGTATAAAAAAATCGTTTCGAAATGAGCAGATACTGCCTGAGAAATATATTAAAACCAACATAGCATGACATATAGCGTTGTTAAAATACATTTTTCGTGAGTCACAACAACAACAAAGCTTTGACTGAAATGCCTGATTTGCTCAATTACTATCTAGAGTATGGTTAAAATCATTGTTCCAAGCTTCATTTGCGTTGTAGCTTCCTAACTTTTGATGTGAAATTGTGGTATTTATAAGGAAACAAGGAACATTAAATTTATAGTGGCACTTACAACCAGAATAAATTCGTTTGGCCTATTTTGTTAGCAGATAGATGGGCATATATAGAGAGGGGGAAGAGGGCATACAACAGCGTGGGGTTTTGCGGCAGTCATTTTCTCAACTTGATCTGTTTTGACATGAATTTACATTTCTGATGTTTCTTTAGCTTACTTCAAATGTGTAAACAATTCTTGTTTATGCTAGTCATTCTGGTGGTGTTTATTTCACAAGTATTATTATTATTATTATTATTATTATTATTATAAGTGTGAATCGGGCTTAACGGTTGTTTCACACTAGTGAGATTAACACAAACGCAATTACAAATACAGGAAAATCCCTCTGTGAACATGCGTGAAAAAAAGCACAAGAAAAATAAACTATTTCTATCTATTGTGTTTGTTCTTGTTTCGTACAACAAGCAAGAGCACAAGAACCTCGCACAACTTTGAACATGCGTGAAAAAAGCGTATGAACCTTGCCGTAAGTGAGAGAATGAGATTTGGGTTATGTCAAAAACTCTTCGCTTGTAGTCCTCGAGCACTTGTACGATCTAGTAACTGCGTTTACAACACCACTTTAGTAATGGGAACTTCACTCCGTAGAGAATAGAGAGCGCGAGTAAGTAGTATTAGTTTCGCGATCCACCCATGGGGCAGGTACGACGAATGCCATGGAACACAAGGTCCCTTACTAGGTGTCCCACACTACTCTCTATCCATTAAAGATCATCCCTGAACAACCTAATTACAGGCCAAAAATCAATAATTGTATATTGTACATTGTACATTGATGATATAAAGTATTGAAAGTAGTACTTACAAAGTGATATCGTGCTAGTGCGCCAGCATTTTGGACAGATAGGTTTGTGTGTTCTGATATTGACAGCCTGAAAAACATATTTAAGTCTTTCAAAATATGCAGACAGGCAGGATATTTTAGACAGTTGGGCAGTGCATTCCGTAAATGTACAACAGTTATACGGCAAGAAAAACCAGTCTCTGGAACACGACGTGTTTGAGAAAAGTAAACTGAAGTTGAGTCCTGACCGGGAGTAGCGCCGGAATATAGATCTTAGGGTTGGACTGACTAAAGATGAAACCAGTGCTTTTTTGGAGACAACGAATGCAATATCTTTGGGACCCTGGGGACAGTCTTCATCAACCAGTCTAACACAACACAAGTAACAGAGCTCAACTTTACTTTCCAGGTCGCTTTGAAATCGACAAACGAACAGGCAAGGACATAATCTTTAAGGGTGGCTCATACCTTCCGTTGCCATGGTACAATCTTACGGTTAGGTCGTCAGACAAAGGCGTGCCTACCAGGTCCTCTGAGGCTACCATCCACATCAGAGTGGGGGAGTACCCCCCGAGGTTCAACAGCACGGAGTACGTTTTCACTGTGGATGAGAATACTCAGCGGGGACATATCATCGGGGTACTGGGTGCGAGTAGCTTCTCCGGAGCTGCCTTGAAATTTGAAATCGTACAAGGTCTGTTTAACCTCTAGTTATAACTGAGTTACAGCTTTTGTTGTTTATTGTGTGTAATCGCGTTCCTAGCTCTTGCTAGCCTTAGCTTTTTTGTTTGTTTGGTTGGTTGTTTGTTTGTTTGTTTGTTTGTATGTTCGTTCGTTTGTTTGATTGTTTGTTTGTTTGTTTGTTTGTTTGTTTGCTTGCTTGCTTGCTTGCTTAACTTTTGTGGTTTCTGTTGTCTTTCACTGATCTGATTTACTTATCACTGCCGAAGTTCTTTTCTCATTTCATCCAATGAAAATTGTCACGATCGGGTTTCAGCGTTTATGTTCTTTCTGGAATTTATTAGTTTGTTTGTTTTTCTGTTTTCACTCGTTAGATTATTTATTTGATCATTTGTTCATGTATTAATTCATTAGCTCACCTTCCATTCATCCAATTCAAAAAGGAACGCTCATTGGTTTGTTGGTACATTCACGCATGCACTTACTCACTCGTTCACTCACTCATGTGTACACATTGTGAACAAGGCTACAGACGTAGCTGAAAGCTTAATGTTTTTTCAAACTTTACATTCGGGGAAAAGTTTAACCTATCTCACAAATCACATTTAACCGGATGAATGAATCTCCACTCAATTAAGTTAGGTTATGTTGGTTTTCGGCCAGTTTAGGCTAGGCTAGGCTAAGTTATGCTGGCTAGGCTAGGCTAAATTAGGTTGGGTTCGGCTATAGGTTAGATCAGATTAGGTAAGGTTAGTGTAATGCAGTGTAGTGTAGTCGGCATTGCACAGTCGGCCCTGTAATGTGGTGTATTATCGTGTCACAGTCTAACTAACTATTACGTTACCACGCTGATTTTTCGCCGCAGGTTGGAAGAGAAGCATATCTGAGTCTCAGATATACAGAAAAGGGAAACAATAAGAAACACAACCTTCAATTTGTGGTGAGTAACTTGAAATTATTTCTCCTCCAAGACAAGGAAACCTGCTTTGTATGGAAAGTTAATTTTATTTAATCGAGAAAATTCGCTAAATATCTAGTTTGCTGCAGCTCAAAAATGGTCCGACATGAAGTGAAAGATCGATGCGCCAGCTGCTGCACGTGTTCTATAGAATGGGAGTTCTGGGTGCGTCTCGCACAATAAAACACAAATATTTTAATAACTTGACAACCTAAGTTTTTAGCTCTAAATATTTAATAAATAGATTCAGCATGAGGTTTACTACAGGTTCTTAATTTTCAAATAAGATGTGTAAATAACCTTGCAAAAGATCACCCTCTTATAGTTCCCATTAGATATCAACTAGAAAAATACCAATCGCAACATTGTAAGAGGAATATAGTTATATTAAGCGTTTTTGCTTAGGTCATGTGTAGTGGCAGCATGGTGTTGACAGGAAGTCACAGGGCATCCGGGACTGGTAGAGATACAATCAGGTTTCGGGTGACACAGGCCATGGTACCCGGATGTCGGATTCTGGTTCAGTACATTCGTCCGGAGAATGGAGAAGTTGTGGCGGACAGCACGTTCATTGATGTGGAAGATAAACTCGAAAATCAGGTGAGATTGAAATTAGAGCATAGAGCTCACGCAGTTCTAGATTATTTAGGCTACGTTCACACAGTACCGGACGAGTTTTCGACCGGTTGAAAACTTGACCAGACATTTTGTTAACACGGAACCGTTCAATATATTTAGCTCTGTTGACAACCAGGTTGATTTTTAACTTTTGTCAGTGGTTTTACCATCTGCCCATGCGCAGAGCGCTACTTTGCTGAATCCAAAATGGCGTGGAGGAAAAGAAAGACCAATGATGGTAGCGATAAACAGGGTAAAGACGTGACAAATACTTCACTTGGACGGATGAAGAAACGTCCGGCTGAGTTACTGCTCCATGTTTCTTTTCTTACGGAAAGATGTACGACATTTTTGAACCCAGTTTTCAGACTGTAAAAGAACGTCTACGTGCTTGGAAGTTTTGGAAAGTTGCGCGGGTCATAACCATTTTGCATTAAGACCGTAATGTTTCCAAGCAAAGCAAGTAACAAAACGACACGTTGCATTTTCGCAATCTAGAGTTCCTCCTCTCTTCTTCTAGCGGAGTTACCACGCATACACGAAATCACGCCTTTGTCGTACAAAAATTTAAACGGTCAAGGTGTTCACACCGCCTCGGTCAAATTTTCGACCGTACCGGCTAAAAAATCGTCCTTGGAGGTCGAATTTTTGAACGGCTAGGCGTCGAAATTTTCGTACGGTTAACGTTCCGTGGCAACATCCCTTTTTCACTTTGATTTTGCACATTGCACCACTGCTTAAGTTACAAAGGACACCCGGTCTGGTTGTGTAAAAACTATATGAAGCGTTTGGATGTTTCTCCAGATAAAACCATAACTCAAGTTATAGCCGCACCGGACCCCTTTCCACACCTTCAGGTTTCATTTTGTCTTAATTGAGCAGGGAGTTTTACCTCCTCACAGGGTGGAGGGGAGAAATTTCGCCTGAGCTTTGTTATAGTAATTTAACAAGCAGCACCAAAATTGTTCCACTAAGTCAGTGTGTCGTGTGGATATGATGTCGTACACTGTTATTTCGAGCTGGATTACTTGTTAAAAGTGAAACAGAATTACAAAATCATTTTGATCAGACGTTCCAGTTAACACGTCGAACGTCGGTAAATTTAAAACGGTGATACCTTTAAACAGAAGTTGGCATATAAAAATCAGTGTTTGGAAATGAGTTAAAGGAAAGGTAAAAAACCGCGGAGATCAAGTATTCACGAATTGCCTCAAAGGGCTCCCTCGTGGCTTTGCGCATGCTTCGAAGTTTATTGAAAAGAAAACTAAGTAATACAAGCTAAAATGTTTATACACTGGCACTGTTTACATACCAATTAAGTCTTTCTACAGGCAAATGATACGATGAATGGTCTGTTTCAGGCGGCGAATAATCTAGTTTACAGTTCTTTGTGCAGTTATGAACGTCGTTTAAATTTAGTTCCGGGCCGGGACACAGATTAATAAATGGTTTAAGGTGAATCGATCTTTTGCAGAAGTGACTGTTCAAAAGTCGTTTTGATGGAGTAAGATGGTTTCTTTTCAAATGTATATTAGATATATAACATAAAAGAAAAGTGATGATTCAACCATGTGAGAGCATTTTTGTAAATAAAGACTCTGGTACAGACATGTTGGGCGCCAATTAATTACGTTATTTTCATCCCCTTAATTTGTCTTCCTGTTCAGATATAAGTACAACACAAGAAACATGCGGTAATCACGCTAATTATAACATATCTGCTCACAGGTGAAAGTAAGATTTGATTCCAGACAGAAAAGACCTGGTGACGTCACACAGCTTATTGTCAGTGCAGCGCGGGGGTCAGCGGTGGCTGTGGCAGTGGTGGATAAGAGCGTGCATTTGTTGAGGGACGCCCAACACTTAACAAAGAAAAAGGTAAGTGGAAAGATTATTTTACAGCTTCTGCCGATCTCGTTGTTCCGTTGCCTTTATCGTTGTTTCAGTCACACTACCAACATTGTCAGTATCATTCTCATTTTCTTTATAATTGTCATTGTTGTGGCCACTGTCATTGCAATTGTCAATGTCATTATAACTGACAGGTTTACAAACAATCCAAGGGACCTGTCATTATACCTTAAAAAGGCAGCAAAGTGCGACAACTTTCATGAGAAGCACTACCGAGCATAAAGAAATCATCTTAAAAGAAAATTACAAACTTATCTATCACAAAATCCTCTAAGAACTTTGAGCAGCATGGTTTCCACATCTACTACATAGCTACTCTAAACACATCACAAGATTTTGACTTCAGTTTTTGACACGCATAAAACTAGTCTCGGAAATGTCGTATGAACATTATGGTGTAATCACTTATTTCTATATCTTAAAATGGCCGTTTTCCAGTATAACTTAACTCTGAAAAGGTCAATAAAATTTAAGAAAAAGCTCACCCTTGAAGCAGGTCGATCCAATCCTTTGCACAGCGGCTGTCCTTAGTAAAAGGTGATGACACCAGTTGCTTCAGTGCATGAAGAGAGGCTGACACTGGTGTGAGGGACTTGGCACTAGTATGCTGCGTGTGCAGCCCAGAGCCTGCACGTGACACTTCCCGCAGCACACCCGTAACCAGAAACAACACGCTTGGAAGGACAACAACAGATTTGTCTGGACGACAGAGGCCTGGTACCAAGGCTAACGTAGACAAGGCAGCACAGACTAATTTGGAAGTCTCTTCGGACAAACCTGCAGATCCCACAGACAGAACGGTCCACTCTTTTATCATAAGATATTATACCACCTGCACTGTTCTATTTTAAGTTTTTTTACTTGCCACATACTCACTAGAATCGTCACTAGGTCAAGAAGACATAACAGTCCGTTCATGGTCTCATGAGTCTGAGACCAAGTACCTCCTTGTCATTGCTACGAACCACAAACTTGCTCAAATAAGCCTAAGTTCGCTTTGGCACTTTCAATTACAACAAAACCGATAACAGTTGTGTTGGATGGCCAACCAAAATACTTCCGGTGCTGTGGTATAGTATGATAAGGAATAGTATAGTATCTACTCTACTTACTCTACTCTACTCTACTCTACTCTACTCTACTCTACTCTACTCTACTCTACTCTACTCCACTCCACTCCACTCCACTCCACTCCACTCCACTCCACTCCACTCTACTCTAGTCTAGTCTAGTCTAGTCTAGTCTAGTCTACTCTACGCCACGCCACGCCACGCCACTCCCCTCCCCTCCCCTCCCCTCTGCTCCGCTCCGCTCTGCTCTACTGTTCTTCATTATTTGTATACAACTGAACTGAACTCAGACCTCTTACAAAAAATGACTTAGTTTCTCACCCCCAAACATAAACTAGGAACCAGTTTGACTGACGTTTCGCCCAGTTTACCTTTACTTGCCGTTCCACTCGCAGACAGCAGCACACCCGGTGGCTGGGTGGTGGAGGAAGATGGCGGAACCAGTGCTGGCAACTGGCGTGTTAACACGCACATGCAGATCTCCATTACACCATACACAAGCGATTTGCCGGCAGTCAGGTCTGACTCACCCTTCTCTTCTGAGCCACTATCTTTCAAATCCTATGAAAAGGAATAGCATATTTATCAGAAACTTATGCATTTCGAGTCCTGGCTCCGGTTGTTCAAAGGGTGGATGACGCTGTCCAGTGGATAAATCTTTATCCAGTGGATAAAATGTACTAAACTTTTAACACTTATCTGCTGGATAGCAATCTAGCAATCTTTGAACAACCGGGGCGTGGAACATAATAATAAGGGGCAACGCGCTAGCTCTCAAGGGCCTTAGGCTAGATAGTTACACAGCGGCAGTGTGTAGCCAACAGGTAACCGAAAGGATGCAAGCTTCGTGGTAGGGCATAATAATGTTTATAATAACAATACTGAATGTTAGCTCTTGAAGTATTCTTTTGTTATACCCCAAACGCTTAAAAGTAATTTTTAGTAGAGAAACATTAAAAGGAATGTGAATCCCCTAAAGGAATTACTGGAAGGTTTCCTTACACGTGCACGTGCTGCAACGCTATAACTCTTACACAATGTAGGCCAAAGTATAGTTGTAACATCTCTCTGTCAAAGAATACCAACTCATTTTACTTCGTCTCTTTACCTCAGCCCAGTGAAAACATTTGAATCATCCATATAAAATACGATAGGTAGCATCTCTTACTGCACTATACGCATCTTAGGATCACTAGAACTATCGGACCAGCAGGAGATATCGGATGTAACAAGTGTCACTGAACTCAACACAACCTCGAGTCACTAGAACTATCGTACAAATCTGTCTCACCAATAAGCTATATCGAATGTAATAAGTGTTAATACACTCTCCATAACTTAGGGTCACTAGAACTATCGTACAAAACTGTCTAACCAATAGGCGATATTGAATGTAACAAGTGGTACTGACTCAACACATCTTCGGATTACTAGAGGTATTGTACAAACCTGTCTCGCCAATAGGAGATATCGAAGTTACGCCACTGAACACATTTTCGTGTTACTAGAGCTATTGTACAAACCTGACTTAACAATAGGCGACATTGAATGTAACAAGTAGTATGCACCCGTCTCACCAATAGGAGAATGTGGAATGAAGTGTTATTGTACTCTGTACAACTTAGGATCACTAAAACTGTCGCACAAACCCGTCTCACCAATAGGAGATATGGAATGAAGTGTTACTGCACTCTACACATCTTAGGATCACTAAAAATATCGCACAAACCCGTCTCACCAATAGGAGATATGGAATGAAGTGTTACTCCACTCTAAACATCTTAGGATCACTAAAAATATCGCACAAACCCGTCTCACCAATAGGAGATATGGAATGAAGTGTTAGTTCATCTATACATCTAGGGATCACTAGAACTATCGCACAAACCCGTCTCACCAATAGGAGATATGGAATGAAGTGTTAGTTCATCTATACATCCAAGGATCACTAGAACTATCGCACAAACC
>JAOEHT020153588.1:0-11910 GCA_025448195.2 Parazoanthus atlanticus
CAATGATGCAGACAAGCTCAGACACACATATACATTTGCACATTATAAGAAAAAATACTGTTTGGGAAATAGATCTTTTAGAAGACATAGTTTAAGGGAATTTGGGGGTTGGTCAAAAATAGAACATTGCACCACTGCTGTATTAACTTACCAGCTTTTGGATGTGTTCTAGTGCTAGTAATGCTTTGTTGTTAGTTCCGGCGCAAAAGCAATTTTCTGCTTTGTAGGGTGGTTTTACAGTAACATCATCCATAACCACAATACATTGTCCATGCCATTTTGTTTCATTGAATCTATTAAGGAAAAGAGAAGATTCAAGATAAAATAATGCAATATTAATAATTACAAGTAATTTACCATTTTGTAGCATTTTTAGTATAATATTGTATTTAGCCAATATTCATTGTATTCTGATCAAAATTTTAACCAATATTTGTTTATTTCTATGTAATTGAGCCACAGCTGCAATATTGGTCTTTTTAAAAAAATATAATAAAATTAGTTATTAATTTAAGATTTTTTTAAATGTGTTCTTACTATTACAAATCCCATAATCTGATTAGTTTTCTCATCATTTTATATTCACTGAAATACAACAATACATATCAATGCATTTTCACATGTGCAAGTGACAATGATTTAAAGTTTGTTATTTGATTACCATTTGATGTAAATCGGTTGAAAAAACATATATTTCAATTTTGAACTTATTAAACAGTTAGAGAACACTCACTATTGTTTTATAGGAGTGTTTGGTAACTTGGCTACAGCTGGTTCACTACGCACTCATAGAAAACACTAACCCATGTTCCAATTTGTCGAATATACATCCTGTATCTAACATTAAATATTGACAAAAAATCCAACACAAATGCAAGTAATTAAGGTGACATGTCCATCCATGCATTCATATCATGTCTGTCTATTCCATTTCTCTGAAAAGCCTGTTCTATAATATCATAGCCCTAAACAGAAAGAGTAATATTAATTTGAAAGAACAAAATGAAAGGTCTAAAATATATTGGGCATCAAAACCCACTTATTAATGACAACCACTTACAGTTTGTTAATAGTATCAAAAAGTTTCTGTGCTTTAATGCTCACACCCACTCCAATTTTGTCCACAGCTTCTTGTTTGCCAACCCTTGCGGCACGTACTCTTCTATCAATTTTGTTTATGTCAAGAGGTGGGAGAGGGGCCTGGGGAGAAGTTGCCACCTCTACTATGCGCATGTCCTTTAAATAAGATACATTGAGCATTTTCACATCACAGTTGCGATCTGTTGGTTCTTTTGCAGTTGCTTGGTCACTCTCTGCATTCTTATTAAGGAATGGCAACAGACTGATTTGTCATTGTGTTAAAACAAATACATGCACACAACCTAGTGCAAATAAATAGATAAATTAAATTAAGTAATATAAAGATTACATTATTTTTTGTGTGGAAACATGCTCAGCCAAGTGATAGAAGACAGTCATACACGAGCTTTATTTATACTCAAGTAAAACATTTGATAAATTCATAGCTAAAAGATTAAAGTAATTGACAAAAATATATAGACACTATAAACAATTGTGCGTGTATAGTCTGATTACAGGCAGTGTATTGTTTCTAACTACGAACATAATTATTACATCAAAGTCATAAAACGGATTACGTCAAATCAAATTTTATTGTTTTCTGTACCTCTTACAATATAAATTCATTTATATCAATACTTTGAGAGAAAATGCCTGGAGTTTGTTTTACACTTTTAAAGTGTATCTGCATTCAAAATTCCAGACTCTTTCCAGACTAGTTTGTGGTTCTTCCAGACAGTACTGTAGTGTAAGGAATAGCTTTGAACACCTAAAGTTTGCAGCACTTTTAAAGCCTTAACTTCAAAACTCCACCAGTCAAACTGGCTTTTTTCATACATACAAATTTTAAATCTTGCTGTAAGTTGAATCCAGAAAATCCAGACTTTTTCCAGACCCTGACATGACTTTCCAGACTTCTCTGGGTCTTTAATTTCCAGACTTTTTCCTGACTCTGTCGGATCTCTTATTTATAAATATACCTGGCTTTAAATACATGAAGGCTACGCCAGAAATATTTCAGGTTTATTAAAAAAGCAGCATAATTAGTTAATACTAAAAATTGATTGCTTCTTCGTTCATTTAGAGACAAAGACTGTACTTCGAACTAAAAATTTTTACGCAACTGAACAACTATTGAATTGACAAGGTTGAAACACGTGCAGCTTTGGGACATTTGAATTTGCTATATTTATAAATGTTAAATAATAATTCAAGCCGTACTATTTATACAAAGAAAGACTACTTTCATTTCTTTTATGTTCATGCAGTTAGCAGCATAATGTTAATAATGACGCAAGACAGACAATTAAATCATTTCTGAGAAAATGTTGTCACCAACAATTGCAGAACAATTTCAACAAAATCCACGCAAAAAAGGATACTTATAACAATAAACTTGCTATTATAGTCAAATGCTAGAACTTCTCCTTCTACCTTTTCGTCAAAGCAAGTGGTGCAGGTGACTTTTGTGCCTGGTGGAATGTCTTTATTTTCTCTCGTGTCCCCGGTCGCCATTTTGGTTTGACGCCGGCCTTGGCCTTTCATTGCCATGAGTGTTCTTCAGCGATGTTTGGAATGTAAGGAGAATTTGTATTCTAATATTCTGTAATCACAAAATAAAATGAGGCTTTGTGTTCATTTTATATGTAAACTTTAAACAAATTTAACGTTTCGCACTTTCTATTTCTGTTGTTTTTAAAAATTATTGTTGATTTTATGATTTCTTTGAAAAACTACCAATGTTTTAATTTACTATATTTGGACAATCTAAGTTCGTCTTCTCTCAACTAGGCGACTAAGAGCGAGTCCGCTGGTCATAGAGAAGCGAGTGCTCAAGTCAAAATGGCGGACGCAAAGGTAAGATTTCGTAGAAAATTTCATTTTCTGTTATATCCTGCATTCTCTACCCTTGTCTGCCTTTGTTAGTTTGGATTATTTTTTAAACACGCCCCTCATTAAACGAGTTTTCTTCATACTTAATGATTTACGAGTTCAGCTTGAAAATAGAGACTTGTTGACATGTAGTGACAAGATGAAGTCTTGAAGTTCAAAATGAAAACACAACCCCCAAAACAGAAAAAATCACTCACCCATAGGCTACACCCATGGCAAAACATCATGAATTTATTTCAGGCACTGTGTATGTATTTGTTTCGATTAAGTCGACAGATGTTCGTCGTCAATGTAACAGTTTTCTGTGCTTATAACTGTGAGAAATACAGATAAACTTATACTGTTATAGTCGACAATAAAATTGAAGGAACTTGTTCGAATTCCCTGCCTTCCTTTCCATTCAGTTCCAACATCAAATACACGACCTCTTGGAATACAGTAACTTTACGTTAAATGCCAGGATTATGCCCAGGAGGGGAGCTGGTTATATTGAAGGATTAAATTGATGGGCACTTTATAAATAGCTACTTGAACTGAGTAATAATTGTTTTTCTATAGAATGTTGATGAGTTATTGGCAGGTTTGGCCTCCATGGGATTTGAACTGGATGAGTGTCAACTTGCTGTTCAGGCTGGTAACAGCTCACTAGAGAATGCACTAGAGTGGTAAGAAAACTTGATGAGAACATTTAAGTGAGTTCAGGGTTAGAAAAAAAATTGAAAACTCACTTGTCCATTTGGCGAGTGGTTTCAGAGTTTGCTTGCCAAAATGAAACATTCACTTGCCACAACCATCTTCACAGTTTAAATAAAACATAAGCCAGACACAAACTTTTAATGCCGTTTTTATGACTGGTGATACATTTTGTAAGTCCTTCAATTTTAGTAACCAGAATCTTACTTGTCCGCTTGACAAGTAGATAATATTTTCACTCATCCTCGAGCAGTTTCCACTCATCCCTGACGAGTGGACGAGTACTTTTTCGAACTCTGAAGTTGTGCATATTGTTAGAGCGATTTTTGTTTGACCTTGAAAAACTTGTTTACTACATGTTTACTTTTTGTTTTATCTGCCATTGCTAGGGAAGATAAAAATAGTAACACTTTAGTGGTTTTTAGTTAAACTGTTCAATTGTCTAGTTACAAAGGACTTACAAACTGTAGCTGTTTGTTCATAGTCTCTTCAGTTCCCCTGTTTTTGTTTCAAGGTCAAATGAAAACTATTCTATCAAGATTAGAACTGTGGGTTAGATACACATGTACCGTAACTTACAAGCAGTACCTATTTTTCCTCTTGAATTTGCTGAGTGGAATAGAAGTAGCAAGATGGCAGTCAAGCTGGTGCACAAACACTGGGACAAGGAAAAAACAAGATTCCATTTGCTTGCTAGCTTGTCTGCCATCTTGCAATTTCTTTTCCACTCGGCAAATTCAAAAGGGAAAGTTGGGATAGCATAATTTATGCACATAAAGAAATCTACTGTACCATTTAACTTGGATTTAATGAATGGTATGGGTATGTTCATTTTATATTACTGCAGTTTAATAGTAGTTATGCAAGTAAGAATATTAGGAAAAGTAAGAAATTAAGCAAATTTTTATTTATCTTTCCACAATCATGACTTCAGGCTGTTGACAAGGAGAAACCAGCCTAGAACCTCAACATCCACTGTGACTGATGATTCAACAACAAGTAGAACTCAACCTCGCCAGTACCAGCAAGTTGAGCATGTAACTACATCTACCTTTCTTTTTGTCAAATCTCTTTTGTTTCTTACAGTACATGTAAAATGTCCTTGTTAGGCCAAGTAGAAAAATAAGTTGTTTAGTGTCCCCACCCAACCGCTGAAAAAGCCGCCAACCCATTTTTTCTATATTCATAGTTTTTCTTTGAAAAAGCTTTTATTGATATCGTACTACTGCAAAAGTTGGTTGCAGTCAGATTTTCTTGCCCAAAACCTATCAATATCTTTCCAAATCTATTATACATTAACCGCGTTTTGAACGCAGTATTTTAAAAACCAGTATCGTAGAGTGCCAGTAGATCTAGATACTAGAGGTGTTTCCTACATGCATGTCCACATCGAAAGAAAAACAAACAATACCTATCTGGTATTTCAGAATAGAATGGCTGTGTTATGGTTTAACTTTTTTTTGGTTTAAAATTTTTTAAACCGGTTTGTATTTTTCAAACTGGTTTAATTTTTTTGAACTGGGTTGAATTTTTCAAACTAGTTTAATTTTTAAATAGTGGTTAGGGTTAGGGTTAAGGTTAAGGTTAGGGTTAGATATATAATAGATGTAATATATTTATAAGGGGAGGGGAAAACATATTTTTTCATTAATTTAAAATTAATTAAATACTTTAAATTAAAGAAAACTTTAGCTAGTTAGAAAATTTTAAACTGGTTGGAAAATTTTGAACCAGTTTGAAAAATTTATTAAACTGGTTTGAAAATTTCAAACCACAGGTTAAATTCAAACCATAACAGCTATAACAATAACACCAAATGGGATTACATTTCTATGTTTTCAGTCATTATTAAGGCATGATTCTTAAAAAGACAACAACAGAAAACAGCAACTTCCTCCCTACCACAAAATTTTAGAAAAAAAAGGATGCTAACCAACTTATTAATTTTAGCTGGCCTTAAGTTGCTTTTTTGCCAAGACAATAAAATTGGAATGTACTGTACTGTGCCAGTACTGTATCAAAATTTTAAAATTAAATCCAAAAAGGTTATTATTAATTAATGAATGCCATATTAAAATATAAATATTATAATTAACTATTAAATGTGGTACCACATTTGGTTACCATTGATAATTACGAATCTGTGCACAGACTTTGCCTCACTCTTATGTGGTTATTGTAACATAACTATTACAACATCAGCAAAATTAAGAGGAGTTGAGAAGCTTTTGGGATTGACCTCTCTTTAACAGCCATACTTTATTCTGCAGTAACATGCTGTATGTTTTTGTCTGGCTCTTCAGTGTTAGCAGTATGAAACTAAGTTTTACTGTTAGTTCTTTCCTCATAACTTGTGTCTACATACTGTTAACTGTATGTTGATAGACAGTAACACTCAAGGTCTGTCTCATAATTGATTGCTCACCACTGATAAATCACTAACAGTATTTGTTTAACCTCCTATAATTTATTTTTAGTTATCAGTATTATTTTGTCGTTGAACCCTTTCAGCCCTAACCACTTTATCAACATCTATCTTCTCCCTACAATATCAATACAAAATATGTTGTTTTGATGTGAGAATAAAGGAATTGATCATACACAGCAAACTATCAAATATGAAAAGCAAATTTCTCCCAAACTGTTTAAAAGGAAAGTATGGATACAGTTTAAGAGATTTATTTAGCAACATATCATATGTTGTGTTTGGGCTGAAAGGGTTTTAAAATGTCTTGGTTTTAGAGGGCCACTAGTTTATTAATGACCAGCTATTACCTGCTACTCTATTAAAGTAGTTATTATTATTATTATTATTATTATTATTATTATTATTATTATTATTAGTATTACAATTACTATTATTCTCTGTTCTGATGTAGGTAACAATAACATTTATTATAATTGTTAAACATTGCAGTCCCATGCAGTAGACAACAGTAAGCCTTCATTTTCATTAACCAGCCGGTTTGCTGTGAATGATGAGCAGAGAAGGGCAAAGGAACACTTTCAAGAGAAAGAGAGAGAAACAGCACGACTGGAAGCCAAGAAAAGAAAACTTATGGACAGAAAGGTTTGTATCAAGGGGGATATACTCCCTAGAAGTATTTGTGGGTGGGGTGCCTGTCACATTTTTAGGGTTTGAAACTTGTCATTTCAGTGCTTCTAGAGGTTCACTAAGGTTGCTAAATCCATTTGTCCGGTCTGGCCAGCCAAAAAGAAATGGTTCTGGCCAGTTTAAATGGAAAGTTCCAGGCATGCACATACATTTTTTCCTGCCACAACTCTCCAAATTCCCGCGCTTTGGCTGACCGGAGTGGGAGAACTGAGTGGCTCTGATCCATGAGCAGGGGCCATTCTGGCCAGAACCACTTCTGAGAACACATGTGTTCCATTTAAGAACTGACTGGTCGGATCGGCTAGATTAGACAAATGGAAAGTGACCTTAGATTCAGGAACATTTTTCATGACAGTGCAGTGACTACACACAAATTAGATACACTGATATCCTTATAGAAGTGTATTTTGTGTGGAGAAAGACAGATAATTCGTCTCAAATAGCTAGGGCCTATAATTTGAAATTTCTACTGAAGAATCATTTACATGTGGTCCTTACTTTTAGTAATATTTATTTACCAAAAACAGTGTATAATAATTATGAAGTTATAATTATTTGTTTATGAGGTGAATTCAATATTGTTGTAGTTGTGGATAACTGAAATGTTTGCACAGCTATAGAGATAGATAGATACACCTTTATTTCACTAGGGTGGCCCAGTCAATCTTTCAAAACTGTTGTCAAGAGGAGCCCTGATAATCTAGTAGTAGCTAAAATACCTCAAAACAATTAGTAAAAATCCCTAAAAATTCAAAGATATACTAAAAATTCAAGGATATGTTATTACTAGTATTTAATATGGTATATGTACATGTATGGTATGTCTAATCTTCCATTGCAGGCAAAAGAGCAAATATTAAAGCAAATTGAAGATGATAAAGAGAGTAGAAGAATACGCCTCAGCCACCCCCCTGGCACCACACCCAAGGCACTTCCTGACAGTTCCTCACAGTCAGATTTGAAACCGTCATTTAAAACACCAGGAAAATGTTTGTTACAGGTGGGTGACAGAGCTGGTACCATTAGTCCAGACTTTTCGGTATATATTTGTCAGTTTGGAATGTCAGCGGTCATAATCAAAAAGAAAATAAAATTGATCAGTTCAGTACCACAGTTCAAAAGGTCAACTTTTATGACCAAATTTTTGGGGCATTTGGCCTGTTTTGGGGCCATTTCAGGTAAATGCACCTAGGGTAAAAGGCTTTTAGAACTTTGTATTTACTTGTATTTACATATTTATAAAAACTGGAAGTATTATGATATCAAACTTTGAAAATCAAACCACATGTTTTATCAACCTCATTCCCAGGCCCTTCCCACACCCCAGAGAGAGACCCTGGTTTGGTCTGATCATGTGGCACCCAGATTATGAGTGGTAACAACAGCTATTAAATAAAACAATTAATTTAATATACATAAGAGGGTTCTTAAGATTGATATTGAATTTTGTTATTACTTAGCCTAGTGAAGAGAAGAAAATGTTTATTTTTATCATAAAACAAATGCACAGACGCATTAATTTTATTTGTTGGCACCCAGATTCTGAGTGCCACATGACCAGACCCAACCAGGGTCTTTCTCTCAGGAGAGGGGAGAAACTGGGAACGAGCTTGATGTTTTTTTCACTATTATTTCTTGTCAAGCTGAAGTCGTTTTTGGTGCATTATTTTTCCTTCAAGTTGTGTCAACTAATTTATAAATACATATAGGCTCCTTTGCAAATTATTAATTACATGTACAGTAATAACTATGTAATCCATTTAGGTGAGATTTACATATTCAGGGTGGATTTGTTTTCATTTCAGATCAGATTCCCAGCAGGTTTAGTTAAGAGACAACAGTTTGCAGCTGATACTAAGCTATCAGATGTTATAATGTTTGTTAGTGAGAACTGCCCCCTTCAGATGCAAGATATTGAACTTGTTCAGGTAATGTACATTAATCTTATCAAACACATAATTTGTGGTGCAATCTAGAAGCTATTGAAACAGTAATTGGACACTTGGGCAGTTTAGGAGTTGTGACAGGGCTGGCAGATTTAGGGAGCTGTGACCCCCTTAATTCTCTGTTTCGGAGGGATACCATTCTTAACCCACTTAACAAACATGAAGTGAAGGTTATGCTAGCAGGGGCAGATCCAGAAATTTTGGAAAGGGGGGTGTAACCTGGGCACAATTCTGGAAAGGGTGAGGGGGCAGAAAGAGATAGTGATGCTCCAAATGAATATTTTTAGACAGTGTTTTTCTTAAAATTGTTTCCAAAAGTTTCTGGGAGAGGGGGGGGGGGGTTGTGCCACGAAGAAAAATCCAAATCAAAAAATTTTTTTGTTTTGTTGATCAGAACGTTAAGTAGATTGTAAATATGAAAAAACCCCACAAGTGATATATACACTTTAACTATAATAATATAATAACAGTTACCATTTAAAACTGTTTTTAATTAATTAATATAACTATATTTTTATTTATAGTTTACTTACGCTAAACTACATTGTATTTTTGTCAAGTTTATTAACTCTATTATATGCAATGTATTGCAAGTGAAAGAAAGACAAATCAACTAGCTGTTTCTAACTTATTATCATTATTATTACAAAAAACTATCAGACAAACCACTAACTGTGAGTCTTGCTGGATGCAGCCGTTCCCTCACAGGGTGTTCAGTGGTGGTGATGGGAACTGTACTCTTGAAGACTTAGGACTGGTACCTAGTGGCTCCCTGGTTGTGCGAAGGATGGACACTGTTACTGTGGCAACTTCAAGTAAGCACATAATTTGCCTACAAAAAGCAACTACTTTGTTTTTTATATATTTAATATGTGAAGGTTGATGGAAGAAAACTATGGATTGATCTAGTTGCAGTTGAAGCTATGAAGTTGAATTTTTTTTTGATTGTTTGAATTTTACTTAGTTTTTGATGCCTTTAAAATTTCCAACACCCAACGTATAATGTTATTATGTTATGGAAATGTTTTTTATCATCATCATAGGTGAGAAAATGACATCATCAAGCTCTTCTCCACCTCCTGCTGAAACCATTGAGCAGCATGATGAACAAGACAGCACCAATGATGATGTTGAAATTCCTGCAGCAGTACATCCACAACCTGATGTCGCTGCTGGTGGTGGTGCAAATGTTGTTGGGGTATTTGACGCAGTGGGTGGGATGGGTGCCCCACCCCAATTTGCAGGTCAGCAAGGTCACCATGTATGGGGTGAGGGGGTCAAGCTGGGTATGCCTACGGATAACCCTCATGCTATTGAGCCTGTGTTCAGAGCTCAGTCAGCTCTGGAGTCGGCTGTGAAGAGAATGGACTTGCAGAATCAAGCTTTACAGGCCGCAGGTGAGTTAGACAGTTTGGACATGTAATTTGCTGATTAGATACCAATAATTGTAAGAAGACGGTTTTGCATTGCAGGGTTAACATTTTTTGATATAGAATAACTATTATTGTAACAACAACAACAACAAATTTATTTTGCACTGGTAAAGACATATAGAAAACCTTCAAAGAATAATAATAGTTTAGATTGGTATTAGCTATCGGAAGTAGCTTAATGCTAAACGTGTCCAATAGCCTTTAGATAAATAGCAAAACATTTACCTGCTTACAGATGAGAAGCTAAACTCCTAGACAGTGAAAGGTGTAATTTCTCAGTAACATTATCTAATAGTTTTGTACAAATTATGGTATTTGATGTAGAATCTAGGGCCAGGAACACAGACATGGAGCAGCCTCTCCTTCACCGACAAGTTCCCCGTCTTGACACCCTGTGTATTAAGCACATTGCTAAAAGACTGCCTGGCCATCACCATCCAATCCTAACTTTGGGTGCACTACCTCACAGTGTGTGTGATAAGATCATTACACAGCTTATCAAGGACAAGGCCCTAAATCCCAAATCTCTGCAGCCATTTCTCTCATGGTAAGGATTATAAATTCGCAAATTTGCGAAGTAAGAATTGGTCGTAAAATTGTGAAGTCAATCGGGATAATATATAGAGCCATACACTACCTTAACTTAGACGTTTTGAAAAATCTTTACAATAGTTTCATTTACTCACATATTTCCTATGGCACAATGTTCTGGGGTAGTAATTATAAAACCAAATTTTTGCCCATTCACATCTTACAAAAAACGAGTAATTCAAGCAATCACAGTTTCAGACAGCAAGACTCCAAGTAGACACCCTAATCACACCCTAAGCTTGAGAAGTTAATTTGGATCAGTGTAGGTTTCTGGGCAACTACCCACCTACATCAGGCCTGTAGGCAGGGGGGTGTGTGGGATGCACATGCATCCCCCCATGGGCAAAAAAGGTCCACAGCAATGCACTCAATTAAAATGAAGTTTAATAAGAAAATGGATTTTGAAAAGTATTTTATTCCTCTGAAACAATCTCAATACATGTAATCACTGATTGGTAAAACATTCTGTGTGGTAAATCAATCTTGGTCTTTATTGTTAATCCCCCTCCCCCTGAAATGTTATAACGTGAGGTCTGCTATCATTGGTGTCAGTTTGCACCCTCCCCCCCCCACACCAAAATTCCTTGCTACGGGCCTGTACATGTATCCCTCCCCTAAACCTAAAGCTAAACCTAACCCCAACCTTGCTTCTAACCCAAACCTAAGGGAGGGGTAGGTGGGCAGTTGCCCAGAAACCTACATTGATCTGTGGTTATAGCCAGTTAAAAGGGTTTGACACTCACTAAAAAACTTTAAAAACATATTTGGTTAAAACACACATGGCTTTAAATTACTACTCCTTTGACATGTAGAGGCCGAAGAAAGGTACAGTATTTAACCATTTTCATAAGTCAATACTTCATGCCAAGTTTTCATATAAAATTTTTTGCTGTCTTTTTTCTCACAAAACCTTGACTTTTAGGGAATATTTCAGGTTATTGTACACATTTTTATAACTGTATAAATATTCACAAATAGTCTATTTGTCATCAGATAATTTAGAAGGCTTTCAATTATTTTCACAGTTTTCTCAGGTATCTCAAGTTGGACTGTTATCTCCTGGTCACAAATGAACTTCTGACATGTCTTAGGTATGTTATTGTCACTTCTGTGTCACCACATATATTATATCCATTGGTAAATTCTCCTTACCTGTCTC
>JAOEHT020153683.1:0-11909 GCA_025448195.2 Parazoanthus atlanticus
ATTTAGGGCAAAGTAATTAGCTCTTGTACACGTAGAAACTAGCACATAGCAATTAACTCGTTATGAACGTAACACAGTTCCAATTAGCTCAAAAGGCAACATAAGCCAGGACTAATGTGTAACTAGTTGAGTGTAACTTTGAACGGTCCTGAAGAAGCCAAGGGGCAAAACCGGTCGGCCAATAAAAGTTCTTGTGGCACAAAACCGTCTCGAACTTGTTCCAGCTCAGGGTTCCAGCTGATTTTGCACCGGCTCGTCTAACACAGCCGATGGTAAAGTTGCAACAGCACGAGTACACCTGAAGGCGTGTTCATATTATATATATATATATACATATACACTTCTTGCACACAATTTATAAATATATATATATATATATATATATAGATATATAGATATATAATATACATACATTTTTTCCCTCCTTGTTCACATTTTGTCACAAACTCGATTTGTGGCACTTCCAGATAGTCTGGCAGTGCCAAGCAAAATAGTAAGGTCAAATTTAATTGTAAAAAATTCCGGTGTTACAAAAACCCGTTAAATAACAAAATCTGGGTAATACCATTTCCATTTTTTTAACACAGCTTTGAACATGTGTCAAGAAACATTATCACCATATGCATTGTGTCTTCTGGCCAGAATACACGAGGTACAAGGATTAGTCGCCCAAGCACTTACTTTTTGCGTCTGGTACAGCACAAAGGATGCAAAGGTAACGCGTGAGACACTCTTGATAGGGCGATATTTATATACTTAGATATGAAGATTGTAGTGGATTCCGTTTCCATCATAGGAAATAAGTGCTGACAGCCTAGACCATTCTATTCACGGTCACTCCGTCATATTATAGATGTATCTGCTCGATAGCGCTATCCACGTGAATATAATAGTTTCCTATCAATGGACTCTTTCTAAGATGACTACTAGAGGGGAGAGGGGAAGGTGTTCACGGCAAAGAAAGACCGCCAGAAAAATATGTCGGTGACCTATCTATCACTTTCATCAAATCCATCAAGCAGAACCGCGCCCAACTGATATAAATGACTAATATCCTCCAGTGTGTGTCTTTGATGATTATCGACTAAGTCCATAAATTGAAATGTCTCAGTTTTTATTTCAAAATTGAGAAATATTTCATTGTTCTAGTAATAGATCTTCGGAATTTATGGTCTTATTGTTATAGATGAAACGAGATCCCGGAATGTTGGAACGCATCAGAGCCATGGTTATGAAGATAGAAAGAGAGGTTGGTCTATTTGTTATGGTCAATGTATGAATATAAATAACTTGTGAATTATTCGGTCGTACACAAATTCCCAACAAATTACAGATAAAGTACCGATGTTTGATTATGCGTAAATACATTTTACGATTATGATTTAGAATCAGTTTGTTATGAGATCCAGCTGACATGTCTTGATAGCCAGTAAACAGGTTCTGGTGACAGCAATATTTATACGATTCTAACGTTCGAAAATACGTTTATGCAACAGTGCTTTTTGTTAACGGTTCAGTGAATTAAGTTTTAGTAAATGTACAACATACAAGTCGCCTTTATGTAGACAGACTAATGTACAATACTTATAGCACCTTGATAGGATTTGGCAATTTTTGGATTTTGGATCCAATAGATAACAAAAGAACGTTTCTTTTTGTTTCGTCAAATTATAGCTCCTTCTACTTACTCACTGACTGTACTAATTCATTGGTATCAATGCCATCAATATGTTTAAAATATTACTAATCCCTGACAATCATATCGCAAGCCAGTAAAACACATTTTTTTCGTTGTTTCTTTTAAGTTGTGTGTTTTTACACACCTGTGAGAATTGAATTAGAAAGCAGTTTAGCATGGTCTGTCTGTACAATGGCTTACTCCCACTGTTCCGAGCAGTGGATTGAATCTTAACTACTGCCAAAAACGTTTTCTTCACCTTAGTGAAATAGGGCGATCAGTTAAATGTAAATGAAGCCAATGCCTTAGAAATGAAATGAACTGATATGAAATGAGTAATAATAATGTGCTGCTTGTGAATGAAAATGTAAAATGTCGATATGGTGAAGCATAAAGTATCAGTTAGACCAAAAGGTCTTCCTTCTCTTCTTTGACATTACTACACTCCAAAATGAAAATATACAGCTAACTGTCTAGTCTAGCTGTTTGCTATTATACAGTTAGCTGAGTACCAAAACTTCTGAATTTGTTTTTCTTTTTTAACTATGTATATATCACAATGGTACTAAATAAATATATTGTTGTTGTTATTGCTGTCGTTAAAAAGAATGATTATTTTGCAGGACACAAGTAAATCAGAGAGTCTCAAGAAAGAGTTGTTAGTCCAAGGGATTAAGATGCTGGAGGAATTCAAATGTTTCCAAGTTGCTGCTTGTATTTTTACTGAGATTTTCGTTGCTTTTCAAATTCCAAATGTTCTTATTTTACGAGCAAAATGCCACAAGGCAATGGTAAGTCTGGAGTTTTTTTCTTTGACTTTGTTTCTTTGCATTAACTAAAAATAATCAAATAAGAAAATGGGTAAATGCACATGGACTGATGCTACTATCCAAATTGTGCTATGAATTTAGTTACTTGGGTGAAAGAGGGGGAGGTCTAATTGAGTGGATTATGTTGTGATTATTACTAAAGGATGTTATCAAGCTTGAACGGATCCATTTTTATAAACATTTAGAGTTTAGATATTTTGGTTCTTATCTTATTTCTTATGTTCAAACAACCCCGTGTATACACTATTTTTCGTTGGACTAGAAAAATCAGATTTGATTGTAGAAATTGAACTGATATATGGAAATAGAAAAACTATCGATTTAAAATTCTCGATACAAGATACAAACATATTCGGTTCTACGACAAAACTTTGCTTCTGTTCACAAATAACCATCCTTAGACAAGGGCGCTTATCCTGTTGGCCCCATTTTGGTTACCATTTTGGGAAATGTTATGGGAAAATAACTGGTGTTAAACGCTCGTTTTTCTTTTGAGTGAATTCTTTTCTCACGTTGTTTTTTTTATTCATAGGAACAGTATGAACAAGCAATGAAGGATTGCCAGCTAGGTAATTTTCCCCAAACTGCTTTCACTATGGTTCGAAGTTAACAAAGTTTGCATGTCTAGATACATACTTTATCAAATAAATCGAAAATTGAAGCTTTTTTTCTACGTGTGCGTTTTTGATTAACGCACCGATACCATCAATTACTCTTAAAAACAACCGAAATGATGCTTACGACTATAAAGCTCTGTTGCGAATTTAATGTTTCAGTTAACGTTGTTGTTAAGTGAATTCAAACATCCGGACTAAATTAAAAAACGTCCGACTTTAAAGATTAAAAAAATCTATCAGGAACTTACCTTTTTAGTCAGATTATTTCATTTATTATATGTATTACTACTCACACACCGTCATCATACGATTGCAAATAGGTAAAATAATTTCAAGTGTTTGCTTTCTTAACGAATTTTATTTAACTAGTTTAATTAATCTTAGTTAAGATCTTAATTTGTAATTTGACCTAAAAAGCCCTATTGGCGAGATTCTAAATAAATAAATAAATAAATAAATAAATAAATAAATAAATAAATAAATAAATAAATAAATAAATAAATAAATAAATTCTGTTTAATACTTGGTAAAGCAAGTATGCTTTTCGTCGAGGCGGTACTAAGTCTAAATTCAATTCAATGCTGATCTAAATAAAAAACTCTTATAAAACCCGAATTTTAAAAAAGTCTAATTCAAACAATACTGAAAAAGCAGTAAAGGTAATGATGTGACGTAGCTTGAAAGCATCTATCGAGAGCAGTTTAGAAACGTCATCCCAACTAATCAGAAGGCTCATTATTCAATATGTGGGACAAATCTTTTGATTGGTCGAGAGCTGCTTACCATTTTTGAAGCTACATCGCGCTGACATATAAATATCTTAAAACGTATTAAATAATCTGACATTTATTCCAAAATAACAACTTGACCAGACCACCAAACATTAACTTTTACACATACTGACAAGTTTGCGAGAATTAAAGAGAAGTTAGACCAAAGGAAGCTTTTTGTCGTTTGATTAATTATGCATTATTTATTTGCCTTCAATACTGAGGAGGCATACAACAGATCTAGGCTACAAACTAGGAGTGCATTCAAAATGAAACAAGTCGCAACAAACGCAAACTGAAATGTTACAAATGACAGATGTATAATTAGAAAATATAATCTTGGTGGGAGAAGGACAGCACGAGGATAGCAACGTTTAGGAAAGACAGTTTCCGTGAATCTGTGTGGTCGGGGTCAAATGTAGTTCTAATCCACCACTTGGAAGTAGCGATCACGGATGGAGTTACTACTAGCTAGGGACGGAAGATTGTAGAAGTGTCCATAGTTTGCAAGTTAATACTTCAAAACATATAAAAATAGAGTTTTTTAATGCCGAAATCTTAGTTTTCTTCTTACTCTTTAGAGTGCGGCAGACAGGTGCTGGCGATATTGTGATCCAAGCACTCCCAAGTCAGGAGAATGGTGCTGGACCAACCAGCCATGCGGGCGGGGATTCTTGGGACTTTTAAAAGGGTATTGTCCGTACTCCGTCCTATCCATGGACTGCAGCGGAGCTTGTGGCGAGTAACAGAAGATTGTGAACTAGAACTCCATTTCTCCCCATTTCCAAATCTTATAACAAAGTTAGAAAGTTGGCTTGTAAAGATTTTTAAGATATGTTTGGAAATAAATGTCAGAAACAAAGAGTTATCGAGATTTAGTAGAATAATTGACGGAGTGTTGACACCGGGTGATGAGACAAGCGGGTTGTACGTTTTTGAATGTTTAAATTCTGAACTTAAGGCGCAAGTAGAATGGTTAACCTGAAGAAATGTAGAACTGAACAACATTTGCTTTGGTTACAAGACCGAAGGTATTTGATATTAGCTGGCTGGCTCATTTGTCAAACATTCTGCGAATCGGCTCTAAAAGGCTCAAATCTTTTGCAAATTTTATTGCTACAAAATTCGACGGCAGTTCATATAGGAGGCCGACTTTTTCATATTGAGTGGAAGCTAGGGGGCAGGGATGGAAGAACGATTTGCTGAAAAGTTTCTTTTTTCGGTCAACTTGTATTTTTGTTGTTTTCTCCTGGTTTTCCCATACATTTCTCTATCGTTTCGCGTCTAGATCGATCGTGCAATTCTTATTTTACAAATTCCTCTTGAGTTTTGTCTGTAGTTCATTATTTATACATATTTTCCAGCATCATTAGCGTTTACAGATTGTATTGATCTTGTTTCAAGATTAAAGTACAGTTGTGATTCCTTACTTGCATTTACCTTTTTACAGCCAGCACATGGAGAATGCATTGGATATCTTTTAAAAACTATTATCGCAACGTGTGTGCAAACGTCGACGAGGCATTATTGTCGATTTCCTTTGTCGAGTACTTTGTACCCCTCGGCCTCGACGGCATCATTTTCCTTTGCTTCATTATTTTTACGTTTATTTCAGTTAGCAGCTTAACTCTAATCGGCATTCTTACAATTGCCATCGTGTAGCCGAATTTAGTCTTGTGCAGCGAATATTGTCAAGCGTTTGCAGCAATAAAAATATTCAAAAATTGATAAAAAAAAAAAGTTCGTGCGGCTTTGCCTTGTTTTGCCTACCAAACGGCTATTGACCAATCAGATGAAGGCATGACGCTTGTGATCAGTGGGACCTGGTAAGGCCATTAGTAATTAAACATAGTTAAAAGTGATGATTAACACAAAGTACGATACAAAAGAAAAAGTGATGACTTTATGCATCACACCAAATTCATTTTTATGATCCACGACAAAGAATATTTTCGGTAAAATACAATTTTCTAGTGTAAAAATGTGTTGCATAAACGGTGTTTTCATTTCCTTTAGCAACAAGTTTCCTTAGCAACACTGCCATACTTCAGCGCACCGTTAAATCCCTCTAGTATAGAACGACAATGGCCAAATGGAACTTTGACTTTCCTAACGACCGGTTTTCAGTTTAGTTTCCCATTTAATAATTACGTTTCTTACATTTGGCTTAACATGAAAATATTTGAAAGGCTTATAAAGTATCTTAGAAAACAAAAAACGGTAAGTGGGTAAACATTTCTAAAAAGTTAAGAAAGATTAAAATATCTTGGAAGAGAAAAAACATACATAGCTTTTAGTAAGAAGAAAACACAGTACTAGTTTGCTTTGTTCGTTCTTTTGTTCTCAGCTGGTTGTACCATATGAGTGTTATTGATTCAGAAGTCTTAACACAAACTCACTGACAACATACAACAAACACACCAGTTCCCTTGTAGCTCAGCTGCCCAAGTTTATGAAGAAAACAGTGATTCAGGTTTCACTAGTATCAAGATTAAGCTGAAACGGACACTTTGACAACAATATTTCCCGCTTGTTCACTGTCATTCTTCTTCCTGTAGATCCAAGAAATAATTTCGAGTTTTCAGTGCTCCAACAAAGATGAGGTTGCTTGTGCCTTTCTGTTTCTTAGCAGTCGCTTTAGCTAACCCTGAAGGTAGGTTTAATCGAAGCTTTCTTATTTTAAATGTTCGTTATTTGGATGTTTGGTTACTACTAGCGTGTAGAGCTCACTTGTTTGGATTGGTTTATACGCGAGGCTTTGTTAACTTACTAAATGCGATAAAAGTATGAATGAATGAATGAACGAACGAACGAGCAAGTAAGTAAGTAAGTAAGTAAGTAAGTAAGTAAGTAAGTAAGTAAGCAAGTGAGTAAGTAAGTAAGTAAGTAAGAAAGCAAGTGAATGATGAATGCCGGAATGCATGCATGACTGAATTAATTATCGAACGAATGAGTCAATGAATGATTAAGAATGAATAAAATGAATGTATGTAATGAACTACATGGCGACACGACTTGAGCCGAGATTATCATACACCATTAATTAACGGAGAAAGGACAAAGAAATTAACAAACGAAGAAAAGGAAAAAGAAAGGATTTAAGGAGCAAATGAATGATTGAATGATTATAACTAATTTAATAAATGGATGGATGGTTGAATAACAAAACGCTGGTTGCTGCTTAGGACGAAATGGTCAGATACAAAATATTAATGAAAAAACAAGGGAAAAAACAAACAAATAAATAAATGAGTTATTGAATGAATGAGTTGATAAATGTAAAAATTTGTGAACTTAAAATATTGTGCAGGAATGAACCAGGAAAGTAACTGCATGGGTGCGTATGTAAAAGTTCAGTTAATTTGAGACGACTCATCGTTGATTCCTATCCTCAAGTTTGACCTCTAAAGTTCTTGTTTACATGAAGCTTTAGTTATTGCATGTTAACATGCAGGTTCTGGTATAAAATGCTAAACCCTCCTCTTTTCACACCTCGAAGTTCCAAATCTAAAATTGCAACCAGGACAAACTTGGCTTGTGTATGTCCTCTCCTTCCAAAATGTTAAATTTTCGAGACTGGAGTTTCATATTGCAATTAATTTAAGAAATAAATAAGTAGCACGAGGGTATTAGTTGGGTGTTGTTTTGTAATTTTAGGCCACATTGACAGCCTCAACGTCGATAGTTTGCATTCCGATAGTCTATTTGATTTTTTAATTTCGCGCTGTAAGCAACAAGTAAAACGTCAATGAAGCGGAGAATCGGAGATGTTCACTCCACAAAGGCTGAATGTCAACTGAACGTGTGAAGTCCCCGGGGTCGCTCTTTTTATACCGAAACCTCGTGTTAACAATGATTTTTGGGAATCGTGTACGCAATCATTTGAGTCACAACGTTGCGAAAAATTGAAGATAATCTGAGTTCTCCTGTGACTCTCCTCACAATTTTCGTTGAGAAGCAAGTTACAGATACAAACTGTTACAGCGAAAAACTTCGGCAACTTGTCTGAATATGAATGAATTCAAGACGTTGCGCACTGCCTCTTAGATCAGAGATTTAAATGAAGACAGTTGTGGTATGCGCATGTTTCTAACGTGAGGCTGATTTCTTCAATAACATCCAATTATTGGACGTGGTTGAGCAAAATATCCTAATTTGTCAGCGTCGAGCAATCGACACTGACAAAATCACGATATTTAATTTTGTGATAACCGAGTTCCCTAATGGTTTTATCATTCACCTTTTTGTTTCTACTGTTTTTTCTTCAATTAAACTGACCTGCAAGGACTTCTTCGAAAAACTCTTGAAAGAGATCCTCCACCATCACCACGTTCAAATATTACGCATGTTGACGGATAGATTCATGGACTGCGCATAAGCACAACAATATTTGCAGCAAACACACAGTGCGAAATAATGCGCATGAGCAAACCATTATTTGCAGGCAGTTATTTGCAGGTCACGCATTGGTCACTAAACAAATCAAAACAAGAGAATATTTGAACTTAATACGTGTAGTTAATCGTCAACAGTAACAGTAACAGTAACAGTAACAGTAACAATAACAATAACTCTTTGCAAATAAGAGACATACATGTATTTAGTTAGGTTACCCCTCTCTCTCAGGAGGGGTGAGGGGGGGGGGGATTTCGGATTTTTCCTCCTGCCGTTTCGCATTTTGTCTAAGATAGCCAATCGGTCAGTTTACCCACCCTTTGTCCATATACTCATGTATGAAAAAAAATTTAAAAAAATTTTGCCGTGGAAAAAGTTGGGGGGTGGGGGGTTGCAACAACCCCCCCCCCTCCTGAGAAGGAAGGGGTGGCCGCAAAAATAAATATTTTTTTCCTAATTTCGATTTTATTATTTTGTGCTTTTGTCACAATATTGACTATGTTCCTAAAATACCTTAGACATAAAGCAGATTTTGTCGGTTGCTTTACTTTTAAACTTTAAGTCAAACAAATTCTTGGTAAAATGAAGGCTTTCAATACAAAATCTCTATAAGTCCGCGATAGCCTTCGAAAAATCGATATTAATTACATTCTCAAATTAAAGACCTGCTACAAATACTTTGGTACAATACCTAAATATTAGTAAATGTTTCAGGTAGTTTAGAGTTATTACGTGTTCATGGGAGCGGTTTAGTTTTTCTTACTTTTTTTTTTTATCAAAACAGACCCAAGATCACGGCATAAATGATTTAATTATGTAAATATATTAGCAATTAGAGTTGAACAAATTATCGATTAACAACTATAACGAAGTTTGCTATAGGCATGCAAAGTTTCAAGCCAATCGATAACCAATTAGCTAAATTAAGGAGGGGGGGGGTTGATACAACATTCCCTTCCCCTCCTGAGAGGGAAGGGGTGGAAAAATACCACCTGAGAGAGAGGGTTACTTACTAGATGAGTTTTGATTGGGTTTTAACACTACTTAATTTGAGTTTTTATGGCATTTCTAGAAAAAGAATGTCATCTTCTTGACAAAAGTACCAATCATAAATGCAGTTCCTGTGGCAACGAAGAATATTGTGTAGCCACTAAATCAATTAAAAAAGTTTCATAGATAAATGTTAGGACAATTTAGAAAGTCTCATTGTGCTAGCTGTTATCGCTGTGGAATTTTATTAGAATATGTCTTAAGGTGGCCAAAAATCACCCCTGCCTCATACCAAGCAGGGTTAGGAGTCGTCTATTTTTCACATCATTTTCACATGCGTACAAAGCTTGTTTTGGGGGAATTTTGGAGGGTTAAGGGACATGTAATACTATTCAGCACATTATATTTGAAAATGATACTTCAACGAGAAATGGTGTACATAACCTTTTTTCTTGCAATTATCTAATGGTGTGTTTTATAAATTAAGAAAACCGTCTCCATTTAAGCCCATGATTGGAAAAGTGAGTTCAAAACTCAGTAGCGACAGGTTTGATTTATCTTATTATATTTTTCATGTGCTATAGCCCAAACTAACTGAGCTGGCTCCATTGTTTTACTTTGACTTAGTATGCGTTATTTTCTTACTCATACCACTAGTCCTGAACTAACCCTAAGTTCATTCAAAATTTGTTTTATTGATATGCCTAGTACATGTACGTTGAACAACAGGTTTGTATACTTGATACAGAGAACAGGAATGTGGATGATCCATTGTTGAAAGAGGGAGATATCAGGATTGCTCGCAAGCAGCTCTACGGGCGTGGAGCCACTGCGCACACTCTCTGGCCTGGAGGCGTTCTCGTCTACGAAATCTCGCCATATTTAGGTAACATACATTTTTCCCCAAAAAAATTAGAACATCTGTTTCCATTTTTTTCCTTGCGTTGAGGTCCAACGTTTTAATCAGTTTTGTTGATTGTTTCGGCCTCAAATGTTCTGAGATTTTATTTTCATTTTGGTTCTTATTAAAGTATTGTGAATCAGAATGTGTTTCAGTGTATACGTTCAAATCTGTTTCCTTCACCTATAACTAACCTTTAGGTCCATGTGTCTCTAAATGAGTTGCTCTGTATTACTTACACCTAAGACGTAATATATATGCAATATATTGACCCTGTCCCATAGGTTGGAGTCCCTGTTTTGAAATAATAAATCAAGCCTGATCTATAATATAACATTTTTTTAACAACAGCTAAAATTCCGACGGCTGTAAAATCAATACAAGACGCCATGAATGAATGGGAAAAAACAACTTGCATCCAGTTTAAAGAGAGGACAACAGAAAAAGATTATGTCTTCATCAGATGGGGGGAGAGGTGAGGATCGATCGAAGCGTTCCTTTATTATGTCGCACCGAAATCTTGCTAATTGTTATGAGTTTTTCAAAATGTTAGCAAGAATATTGTTCAAGCCGCACATAAGTAATGACAAACATGTGTGACAAAAATATGTTGCGGTAACTCATGTTTTGCTTTGACGCTATAGGCGACAGGACGTTTGCTTTCCTTGGCCAATTTTAATTGGCGTTTAAAAATGTCTTTCTGCATGACACCAAACGGCTTGTAACCGCCAGGGGGAACGAAAGTTGATTACATTGAAAGAAAAACTTGAACAACTTTATAACAATAATAATAATAACAATACCTGATAAAGATGATAATATATTTAAACGTCGTTACGTAATGAGGAGCCGTCTACTCTCCTTAAATAAGGTTTATTATTATTATTATTATTAATATTATTATTATTATGATAATGATGATGATGATGATGATGATGGTAGTGAGGATAAAGTCGACTATGTGGAGGAAGTAAAACCAGATAAATTGCACGAAGAAAATCCTCTGGACCCAGACGGAGATAGCGCATTTCAACCTATTTACATACTGTACACCAACTAACGAAACTTTGAACTCGTTTGTGTTTGATGATTTCAGTTGCTCTTCTTACGTCGGAAAGATTGGAGGGAAACAGGATTTAACTCTTGACTTTCCATGTCAGCAGAAAGGGACAGTGCTGCACGAGATTGGTTAGTGTTGCTAATATTGAAAGACATGTTCACCACAATAACGAAACGTAAAGCATTTGTGACAATTACTTATAGATAACGTTTTACAACGTAAACTTAAGAATGACTGGTAACGTTCAACGCCTAGGTAAACAAGGTAGAACAGATACGAAAAAAATCCCAGCTGTTTGGCTATTGAGCATTGCCACAAACTACAGCCTGATTAATCCTATTTAGATCTGGGATAGGGGCTGGAATCCGCCCTGTACTGTCGCAACTTGTAATACATTCCGCAATTTGTAACATGATTTGTCGCAATTTCTAATAATTATAACAACTCGTCGCAAGTTGTAATAAACTTCAAGGCAATTTTCTAGTCAAGTTTGGCATTCTATTCATGCATCTCAGAGTGTTAAGGTGATGTTACACGGTACGATTTTCAACGCAACATTGTTGCGCGAAAAATCGATGCAATGTAACAGGGTTCTGACAACAATGTTGTGAATTTTGAACACCATTCAAAAACTTGCAACGTGTTGCCGCAACGAAATAGCGCTAAAA
>JAOEHT020153783.1:0-11909 GCA_025448195.2 Parazoanthus atlanticus
ACCTTTAAATTGCAATTTTAACAGTTAAAGCATCGGGCATAGAAACAGGAAGAAAGTATGATAGCTACCTTCACCAACTATCATCTCTCTCATCATATTTTTAATCCTCGAAGTCGTGAAGACTATACGGGATGGCAAAACATCAAAGACGGAAATCAGATTAACAAGATAGATGTACGATCAATGAGCAATGTGAACTACAATCATGGACAGAACTGTTGGAACACCTAGCGTCCCCCGCTCCCCCTTTCCAATGTTGAAGTTGCCGCGAACGAGTGTAATGTTAAAAACGCCTCGACATTGAATTCGGGAGCGGGGGTGTTCCAACTACTTTTGTCTGTGATTGTAGGTTAGAAAAAAAGGATATTTTTTGGAGTAATACGAGCTGCTGAAACGATTCTGGATTTGCTACTGGTACAGAATGTTAATATAGACAGAAGTACCAGCTCCTTTTCGCCTACTTGTCTTATAAGATTAAAAAAAAATACAGACACGACTATTTAACAAAACACTTGTCAATATATGTGGCGTATCACTAATGGTCAAGAACCTGTTTAATATCGATTTCGAATCAGGTATTCTCAGAAACAAGACAGATATTGATCACTGCATTGATTTCGGAGCTTTTCATACTTTGTCTTCATTCATGATCCAAAGAAACGCGCCGTAATTATGAACACTTACCGTTATGCAGCACGTATGTATCAGATGCCACCGCCCAAGGGACTCGGACACCCTGGGGCTGTCACAGATTCAAGTACTTGGGACCTCGCCTTATGGTCCTACAAGAGACAAGTTTACGGATTACACCAAGATGGAACAACCTTCCGTGTAAGTTTGGTTTTGATTTAATTAACCTTCTGGATGTAGTTTCACGCATGCTAGGGTTCCAACCTGGAAAGTCCTTTGAACATCTGCTAGGCCTGGAAAGTCGTTGAAAATAAATTGAGATCCTTGAAAAGCCTAGAATTTAGTTTCCGATTGTACCACCAGAAGGTTAACTATATATGCAAGACTTCAAGCTTAATTTGCCGCAGAAGATGCTTGAGTTTGCTTGAAAAAGTCCTGGATAGTCCTCAAAAAATCTTGAGTTTCATGTTAAGTTAAGGTTGGGAACCCCGGCCGTGCGGCAGTTTGAATTTCCAAGATGTTATATTATTTGAGGGAATTAATAATCAACGAAATATTTTTCTGCGAAGTATTCTATTACTATTTTTGGTTGCTGATGAAACTGAAAGTGTTGGAGGTTTGAAATGTTCACTAGCTTGTCCAAATGATGATAGGATCCATGCGTCTTTGTGACTTCTTTCTTACTTCACACATTCACCTGCTGGGTACCAATAAATAACATTTGTGGCGAAACCAGAGTGCAAAAAAATTGAAACTTAAATATGTAGTTAAACCAAGGTCAACTCGGAACAAATTGTCATTAAAATTTCCCAACGTTTTAACTGTTACAAAATTCCTCAACTTTAGAAATTTGAGAAATTATTGACACCAAACACTTCTACTCTTCATGGCGATCAAAATGAATGGTCACAGTAATGGTATTTCGACAAACGGTTCAAAAGTTGGGACATTCTTAAATGCTGCATTTTATTCGTCTTCAGCCAGACAAAGGTTAAAACATACTGAAAGTCAGTGGATAAAACATCAGCACAATCTCCAACAGGTTGACCTTAATGCAGGTATCATCGGAGAACATTGGTTTTTTTGTAAATGGCAGGTTTCTGTATGGAACATACCAACCTACTCCAGTGGATGTTTGCACTAGGAGTATGTACTTGATTGTTCCTTTTTCATACACACAAACACGTCCATGTATTTAACCCTTTTCCCAACTTGAAAGATTAAGAGTCTATTTTGTAGCTAATAGTTTTAGAACGGGCAGAAAGGTTGAACTATTGTCTAGTTTCTCGACCTCCTATCGGGGGACTTAAAAGAACCCACGCACTTGTTGATAGAAGTAGGCTAATCCCAATGTGATGGTCTGTTACCTCCTCTCCTACAATTACGGAAACTTGTAGCAATGACCTTCACCCTCTGGGGGAAGTTCTCAGCAATCTGTTTATTTTCAGCCTGAACTGGGTGCGACTGCTCCATCACTGCCTCAGTTACGGTTTGTCACTGGACAACTGTATTGCTAAGACACCCGACTTGGTGAAGGAGGTTTTTGAAATGTGCACAGGCCTGCTTTCTTCACAAAGGTAAGAATCGTCTTTCTGGCTGGTACTGCAAGACAGTATTGTTTAGTTCCAAGAACTAAATATGAAGCATGTTTTTACATAAGAAACCTTTTCACAATGGACTTAGAGGAATTGTTTCCAGTTTTTGCCAACAACTAACAGTGTACTGTCAACTAAAATCAAAGACAGTTACTATTTGAAGATGCCATGAAGCAAGTTCTTATCGAAGGGTACCTTGTCATTTAAGGTTCCTTTCACAAGAAAAACATGAAACATATTGTAACACCCTTGATCTTTTAAGCGCCTGTACTCTAGTTTATTGGGGTTTTTTATATGATGATTATTATGGTCATTTTTATAAATAAATAATGACGAAATGACCATCTTCTTTTGTTTCGTATACACAAAGGTACAGATCTTGTATTATTATGAAGGTTTATTACTAAACGAACCCCTTTAGGCATCTAGTCTAATCGGATGATGTCATGCCCGCGGTTGAGAGATGGCCAGAAAAACGTACAGATACCTCAAGAAGCGAAGCTACAGTTTTTCGACTCAAAACAGCTCAAACATGAAAATCAATTAAAGTGGCACGTGACACAATTGAGTCGATTTCTTCGTGTTTGCGGAAACATGATTCAATACGGACGTTTTAATCCCTTGTACAGTTGACTCCGCAAAACGTTTTGGTTTTTATTAGTATAGAATCAGTTGCTTGTCGCTATCTTTGTTATTCTTTTGGACAAGGGATGGCGATCCTGGACATGGGTTATTGCCTGACAAATTGCTCTGTGAGAGGGTACCATGTGACCTGTTCTGGCTAATGATAGCACACGAATATTTGTACTTGGGTTATAATACATATTGTTCATACGACGATGCGGTGCATTTAATGCTACAAACAAAGAAACCGTTTATGAAGTATACAATAGACCATTTGTTTTTGGCCGTAGTGGCGTTTTCACCAGGTGCGTGGAGACCGTGGTTCTGCAGATGGCCACCCAGTGTCCTACACTTGGACACACACTGACTGATCAGCTCCTTGGCCAGGGGGGTGGAGTAACAAAGAGCCCGTGGATGTGTGCGAACCTTGCCACCACTGCCACTGTGGAGCTGCTTTATCGACTGTGTACCGCTGACGATGATCTTTGTGCCAACCACAGGTACTGCTAGCTCAGTGTTTCTCGTTTAGGCCGATATTTATTGTCCTCATTTGTTTACATTTCAACCTTAGCAAAACCAAACATTTCGTTGGATGAACAATGGAATCAGATAGTAAGAAAGAGCATAACAAGAGTATTTATCAATTCACGTTTTTCGATTAAATTGAAATTCGAACTGAGAAACCTGCGTTTGAAGTTTGGTATTCTTGAAACAACTAAGTAAATGTGTGGGATTTTTGACTGGGTAACGAAATCTTACCACCAAGTGAAACATCCCATCTGTTTTGCTTTAAAGTGTGGCGAACTTGTCAGATGTGTTTGTGTTAGGCGAAATATAATAGTATTCATTGTTCTGGTTAAGATGCAAAAAATAGGGTAACTTTGAATTTCTGTTGCAAACCTATTGGATTGTCAAACTGTAGGTTGAAAAGGTCGACTTTATGTCTTGAGTGAGAAACTATATAAGAATTGCATTTTTTCATCTCGATAATTTCAGAATTACCAAACTCTGCCAATGGCTAGCTGCGCTGTCTCAGACTACATCTGGCACAGCGACTCGCACATTGGTGGCGCCGGGACATATTCAAGCAGCCGCGGCAATAATCTGGGAAGCCTATGGCACCACTCGTTCACCCGTCGTTTGTCAGCAGCTCACAGATGATCTTTTCAGGTAGGAAAGGTGGTGTTCTGCATATGCATCAATTCTATTGGTTCCACTTCTCACCATGTAATACCATAAGCGGATGAACACATTCCGGAATGAGTCGTACCAGAATGAGATTTTATAAGGTATCATGTAAACGAATATAGAGATGGGATGAAGTCGTACCGGAATGAAACTCGATCCGGTATCATGTAAACACCGCCTAAGAGCTGTCAAGATTGCCTAAAAGTTAAAAAACGCCGCTGGCAGTCATTACCCAACTACTACCCTTGTACTACTTATTTATTTCCTACATTTTTAAAATCCAGTCTCGAAATATTAGCATTTTCTTATCTGCACACTGAGACTGTGCCCTTATGATTTGTTCGTAGGTCTATCTACAATTGGTCCCAGATGGCGAGCATTTCCGTCGTTCTTAAGAAGAGTCTGGATCATCTGCTTTGCGCATGCTGTCACCTCCATGCAGCAAACTTTAATGCACTTCTTGAACACACAGAAGCCAAAGCACTGGTGTCTGCCTCGCAGATCGAAGATCCCGCACAGAGAGCTGTGGATGCTGCTGCAAAGAGTAATTCTTTCTTCAAACCATCAAGACTAACAACTCTTGCCATTGCTAGCCAATCACCCATCACATCAGTGGCGTTGATTGAATCCGGCCTGCTGACAACACTGACGAAAGGAATCCATAACAAGTTTGGAGCATTGATTGAAGATGAATCTTCTATTGCGTGTGAAACGAAAGTGAGAGCTACAACAGGATTCGAACTTTCCAGTGCTCAGTTAGCGCCTGCACTGTCTTTTCTTTCAAGGTGTGCTACACAACCAGCAGTGAAGACCTACCTTGGAGAAACTGTTGAGTTCTGGCACACAGCTTTGCTGTATTTATGTTCCACCTCGTTATTCAGGCTAGGAGTGACTGAACGATACGTTAGGAGAACTGAGTGTCTGTCCACAGCTGAACATGTAGCTGTCGAGTCGGCCATGCTTCAGTTGCTGTCAGCATTTATTCTGTGTCACCCGAAGAACCAAGCTATGATCACCCAAACTCTGTGCAACATCATGAACGGGATACACAGTGTTGATGATGGCCCTAGTCAAGAACCGGCAAAGGATTTCCAAGTCTTACCCGTAACTGGATTCACTCGCCGACTGATACTCCAGTTGTTACTTCAAGATGAGCAGATCACAGTGTGTCTTCACTCGCCGACATCACCAACACCACTTGTGCCAATAACTAAGAATTTTCTTCACCAGGAGGAATGGCAGCCTTGCTTTGGTGCAGGTTACAGCTTCAAGTTGCTGAAAGTAAAACTCTCGGCCACCTTGGACGACATCTCCGCCTTAGCGTTTCACACAGTATTCGGCAGCCCATGTGAAGAGACGACCACAGACGCAGTTTCTGAGAAGAAGTTGCGAGAAGATAAATTGGCTGCATATGATGACTTAGCCCTGGTTGGAGGCTTGGACCTGCTGGAGAGCCTGAGCATTGCTGCAGGCATCAATGTCAAGAACAAACGCAGTGATAAACTTTCACAACCGGCAAGCTGTCAGAGCGCTAGAATGCCTGACCTAGAACAAATGATTCCAGAGAGTCCAATCTGTTATTTTCACACGGCTTTAGGCAGTGCACCCTTGCCTGGAAAACTAACAGTTGCACAATTAATGGCTCTGTTGATAGTGAAAGGTTTGCCCGCTGGATTGCCATACCTTGAGCTCAACTCCCCGAGGGGGAGCGTGCAGCCCCATGAGGAGGAAATCAGTGTATCACAAGTTGTTCCACTGCTTTCACCGTTGCAAAGTTTTGCCTCGTTTGGTGGATTAGGCATTGTATCCACCCATTTGCCATCAAACACATCTCGGCCTAGTTCATCATCAGTCAGCTATCCGTCATACTCATCGTGCTTGGCTCTGCCAATGTCGTTATCGGCAACAGTTCTAAGTACAGTGCCAGCACACTCGCTGGCGGCATTTGGCTTGTTTGTCAGGCTGCCTGGCTACGCTGAGGAGCTCCTTAAAGACCGATTCAAGGCCCAGTATCTACTCAGATTGCTGTTGGGAGCGGAAGATGATGGAGAGGGAGGTAAGCATATTTGGGAGTATTTAACTACTTGGGAAAATTAGAAAAACCTGAAAAATGAAAATTGGTCATAGAAGTCATGAAAACGCGAATCTGCGTATGAACAAAGTAAAATTATATCATCATTTTATGGCAAACAGCTTCGTTTTCCATCAGTTTTTGAGAAGTTTCAGCATTTTAGGTCATGGATTTTTCTGAAATAAGGTCATACAAAGCCTTGGAAAGTCATGGAATTTAAGACTTGAATATGTGTACGAACCGCGACAATAATAAAATATCTGACTGTAAATTACACAAAACCTCCTGTAACAGGTCATATTCCTTCTTCGAGTGTGGCCTCTTCGCTGCCAACCCTGCCATTCCAGGTCTTGCTGCAGTTGTTGGAGTCCAAGCAGTTGGAAAGTGATGCTGGCAAGAGGTTAAGACAAGAGGCACTTGATGTAGGAGCTGTCCACCTGGTGCTCGCCTGCCTTGGAATTCTCAGCCATCACGAGCCGACGGTGATGGACGAGGCAGATCGCGCCACTCTGCAACACATGGCAAACCTTACCAGCAGGTGGGCATATATTCGTCTTCTTAATGCCCGATAGAACGGATCCAACATATTGGTTCAAAATCATCCAACAGATACAACGTATTGGATTGTTGAATGATGTTGGACGAGTCAGATTGGTTCAATCTTCTCTTCCAACATCATTGGACGAGTAGAATAGAATGGAATGGAATGGAATGGAATGGAATGGAATGGAATGGAACAGAACAGAACAGAACAGAACAGAACAGAAAAGAATAGAGCAGAACGAAGCACAATATAAGGCATGACATTATACTGAAATCCGTCTGTAGAGGATGAGTTTCAAGATAGAAGTGTTCTTATGTATCAGCGTGTGTCGTGTGTAGGGACGATTTTTCCTTGGCTTTTTGCAACATCTTAAATTGTTTTCGCAGATGATCTTCTCAGCGTAGTTTGTTCTTCTCCGTTTAGATTTGAATTTTCTCACTAAGGCCTCGTTTCACTATATACAGATAGGATTTCATGCCGACACACAAATGGTTCCGTTACTCAAAGTTAAGAGTTAAGAGTGTTTAGAAACCATAGCTTTTTTTTACTTCACAAAAACCTATCCGATATGTGACATATCACTTTCAAGAGCGTGGCCTCTCGCGTTCGAAACGGCACGAAAAGTGTACCGGAACAATCGTACCAAGCGTAAACAGAAGGCATTTCCGTTAATGGAACAAATTCAAAAGCTATCTGGTATATTGTAAATGAGGCCTAAAACACTAAACATATTTTGAGATCATCAATGTATCCCATCTTTTACCTTAATATGATAACGGACACACTGTTCTCCACTTCAGGATAATTCTAAATCTAATAATAATAATTGATATAATGAACAATAGAATGTACAATGCACAAGACAACTTTTTTTGAAACAGCTGGGTATGCTCTCTCTCTCTCCTTCAGTTTTGTAAAGGATGCCAACCTCCAGAATGGCAGCGAGAAGCAGTACTGGGCCAAAGGGACTGGCTTCGGTACTGGGTCCACGTCATCAGGCTGGGACATTGAGCACGCCATGATGAAGCAGCGTTCAGAGGAAGAGCACGTGACCTTTCTACTGCAGGTCAGCGACAGCACAAACATGTTCTGACATATCTATACTTATGTGTGAAACCTACGCTGTTAGAGAGTCAGTGAAAAAAATCACTGACTCAGGTGGGATATGAACCCACGACCTTCAGGTTACCGGACTGCCGCTCTGAACCAGCTGAGCTAGTTTGCCAACTGGGAGGGGTATGTGGGTTACAAATCTAGTCACGTATTAACATAAAAAATATCTACGATTATTAAATCCTTGAGGATGATTGAAATATCTATACTTGCTCTGAAGAAACAGTGATTTCCCAGATCACAATCTTCTTCAGTCAATCAAATACTTTATTTATTCACGATAAGAATTTGTGGGATCATGACTAAAAAGTCACATAAAATATAAAGTTTCTAAAACTGTTGTTTTTTCAAATTGCTGTGTACTTGCACGGAAGAAAAGGCGAATTCCACGAGATAAAATCGTCTTGCAAGACTTCTTGATTACATAATTTTATTTCACTTAGTTCTGACAACATTTCTCTTTGGAAGAGTAGTTTTGAACAGGGCTATTTTTTCTGCATTGGGGAGTAAGTTGAATATGGGTTTTGATCAACGAGGGTTGACATGGTATGCTTTTGGCCGTAAGGTTGGGTGCAAAGCTGGCGTTTCGAGCGTTAGCCCTTCGTCAGAGGCGAGCAGACTTTTATTTGTTGATTAAAGGTAATTATTTATAATACCCGAATGGAATAAATTGAGGGAGATACTAAACCAGTATTCACCAATGACTGCGGACCCGTTTTACAAGCATTCGTTGCATGGTTGTGACATTAAATATGTATGATAATCAAAGATATCGAAGTTAACATGTTTTGGTTCCCTCGTGTATCAGGTTCTGTCTAGCTACATTGAGCCAGCTGCAAAACTGAGCAGTGAGATGGCAACAGCTAGTGAAGAGAGCATAGAGCGCAATGAAACTACCAGCATTCCATTGTTGTTACCAAAGCTGCTGAGTCAGTCCTGTCTTTTTCCTGCACTCTCATCTTTCCTTAGGAATGACTCTGGTAAGTTGCTACTAGATAACTTCGCAATACAGTGCAGTCAGTTTCAAAATTTACCGTCCCATGTAGGTGTGCCTACAAGTATATTTGCAAATGTCTTGTTAACACCATTCCTCTGCGCACACCCAGCCACACATGCAGACATACACACACACACACACACTCACACACACACACACATACATATATACACATACACACACATACACATACACACAGTTCCCTTTCCGAGAAGTGTGTGAGTTATTTCAAACGCACATAACAGGGGTCCAGCATCCTTTATGTGAATCTTTAGTTTCATGTAATTGAAAATTTTAGGTAGGTAGAGATTATCATTTAAAATCGAGTTCTATCGCAAGCTAGTGAGAATAGTGATTCTTCTATGTTGGACTATAGCGAGTTTTTGTCTTGTTTTTTCGATTCACTTCATAAGCCGGACCAAAGCATATTTAAAGCGCAATGGATGTTGGACATCTAATCTGAGCCCTTAAATCATCCAAATGCTTTGGTACGGCCAAGGTATGGAGTTGGACCTTGCGCTGTCACTCGGAGATCTGACTGCATTCACATCGGTAGCTTCATTTCCCTCCCACAGCATTCCAGTTTATTTTGGTAAAACAGGAAAAATATATTCATTTGTGAGAGAGAAGGGATTTCGTAGCGATCGGAGAATCACTTACATTCCCAAGTGTAAATGAAGGAGGGTATTCAGTTACGTTCCTAATATATCGTGAGTGGAGGATTTTATTGGAGATCGGAGATTAGCTTACATTCCCAATCCTTGGATGAATTTATTTTTCTTGTGAGACATGGCTAGTTAGACCCTCCTCGAGCACAGGGGAGCGTGTTGCTTGTCACTGGACTTGTGAAGACATATAAACTCGGAAAGACTGGGAAAAGACATTAGTATTAATGTTGTTCAGATTATGGACTGCTATCCCTACTGATTTACAAGGGATGGTTGTGTGAAGGAGGCAACCACATTCTGGCACATAGACCCACCCTGTCATTTATCAGGGCATTGGACAGGGAGGGTGGATTGGAAAAATTTCAAGCAAATATTTTGAGTTTTAGCAATCCCCTCCCCACCCCCCTTATCATTAGTTTTACCAAATCGGCCTATATTTGGTCTATAATTTTAAGCCCCCTCCATAAGCACTTCTTGAATTATTTTACCCCCCTATTTGGTATTTGAAAACTACGTAACCTCCCTCTGCATCTTGCCATCTCTTTCCAGTGTTGGACATGGCCCGCCACGTTCCTTTGTACCGTGCAGTGTTGCAGCTTCTCCGGGCGATGGCCAGGTGCCCCACACTAGTGTCCCTACTGCTTCCGTTTTCACAAGGAGATCCGACTCTACACGAAAACTGCCCACCGACTGAACCGTCGATTGCCAGTCTGTTGAGTCAGATGAAGAAGTGTGTTGACACCTACTCGAACACACTACGGTTAGTTCGAATACAACTTGTGAATACTTGGTAGTTCCAGTAGTGGAATATCCTGTTCAGTGTGTTGTGGTTACTTGTGCGTATGATATGTTTTGATATTTGTTGTTGCAGTTTATTAAAATGGGGCATGTGTGTGATTGTAAGAGTATTTTGAGAGTGTAAAGCAAGTGTGTAGGTGTGTGTGTGTGTGTGTTTGTTTGTATATGTGTGATTGTGATGTCAACCTGAACGGTTCTATATTTCATTGTCGGAAATTTTAATTAATTTTTTTTAAAAGCTGGCAAAAGAACAACTAAAATCCATCGCATTTTCACCAAATGTGGGGAAAATAGCGATTTTAAATACTTTTAAGCCACTTCACTATATTAAATTAGATAGCCAGAGAGGCCAATAGTTCTTTATTAGAGAGTCAGACTGAATTAAGCAGTTAGGCAAATAGGTAGTTATGCAGCAAGGCAGTTAGGCAGCCAAACTTTAAATTGTATTGATTTGTTAGTAATATTATGTAACACACGGCCACATCAGTTGTGCAGCTGTCGTTCGTTTCTTACCGTGTATTATTGAAGGTTCTTATTTATCATTACTATTATTGTTAATTTAAGCAGTGTAGACATCCATATGCTGTCGTAGCGCAAATGGCACAGTACGGCGTTATTGCATAACCTAAAGGCCGAGAGGAAATTATTATTATTATTATTATTATTATTATTATTATTATTATTATTATTATTATAAGCAGTGTAAACATCCATATGCTGTCGTAGCTCAAATGGCACAGCAGGGCGCCATTGCGTAACCTAAAGGCCGAGAGGAAATACCCTAAAATATATTTGATAAAAAAAATTTGAAAGTTGGTTAAAATCTGAAATTTGGTATGGTTTCGTCGAGCACAAGGATGTAACTTATAAAAATAAAAAAAAATAAATTTAAAAAAAAATAATGAAAATCTGTTCTGTTAATGTCTCTGACGAGAATTCATGGCGCACAGTTTTTGGCGTCATCACTTTGAAGTGACGAGCAATGTTCAGACTGTTATTATTATTATTATTATTATTATTACTATTATCTTTTTATTTAATTAGCAGCACTTCGAACATTTGCGCATTTTGCGAAGCCTCAATGCGCTTAGCTTACAATTGAAAATGAAATCTACTTTTGGCCTAAAAGCTTACAATATTACTAGCTTATACAAGTACATGAAATAATAATAATAATAATAATAATAATAATAATAATAATAACAGGTAAATATTGTAAATTATATTATTATTATTTCTATTGTTATTATTATCATCACCATCATCATCACTATCATTATCATTTATTTAATTTATTTATTTATTTATTTATTTATTTATTTATTCAATCAATATTTATACAGGGGCATCCGATTTAGCATGGCTAGTTTAAATGGAGTCCTGTTTTAATGCAATTCTGACAAGAATTACAGGCAACAGAATACACACAACTTATTATTTTTACTTTTATAAACAAGCCGGATGAAACTTATATTGTAACTTAGTCCAACCATTGGCGTCACTGTGAACGCCACCGCAGCAGAATAATGGGGAAAATCTATTCTCACTGGAGTAAATGTTCAAGATGGCGGCCGGAAGTTGAAACTTCTTACCCAGTCTCTCTTTCACCAGTCCATCAATGGAGATTGGGAATGAATCTTTTTTATATTTGGACTAAAACGAAGTACGAGCGTTGTGCTGG
>JAOEHT020153864.1:0-11906 GCA_025448195.2 Parazoanthus atlanticus
TCTGTGTCTGTGTCTGTGTCTCTGTCTGTGTCTGTGTCTGTGTATGTGTATGTGTTTGTATTTGTGTTTATTATTGTGTTGGTGTTGGTGTATGTATTCGTACTTGCTCTTGCTCTTATGTCGACTCGTCCCTCCGAGTGGTTAACTTTAACTCATATTTTCTGCACATGTTTGTTCAGGTCTGTATCTTTATGCACATATCGTTGGTATAGGAAAAAGGTTTGTAAGCATCCGCTGGAAACATAACCCAAGTTACGCTCTGTCAGCGGATAACGGACTTCTTCGATTTAAGGTACTTTCAACGTGACCCTCTGTAATAAAAGCAAAAATCAACAGGAATTCGCTTCCCCCTGATTTTGAGCTCTCGGGTGGTGGGTGGGTAAGTTGTTTGTGAGTGGATGGTGGTGTTTCTTCTTCTGGTTGCATGTAGTGATGTTGGTAATTTGGTTCGTAGTGGTGTTGCATCGTGTTTTGGGGACAAGTGGTAGGGTTGTTTGTATTCTTATTTCCATATTATGTCGTGGTTTGTGGGGGAGGGGGGACGGTGGTCAGTGTGTCTACTAAAAATGTTGAAAGTAATGAGTTGGTGGTGGGGATGTTGCTACTGTTGGAGCTGTATGTGAAGGTGTTTGTTGGGTATAATGTTTAAAATTTAACGTAACATTTCCAAGTCCTTTAGCTATAAACATGCTGACAAACCTCCTTAGAGTATAAACACACCATTTTGAGTAGGTTTACAAGTATGAGGGACCTGTTTACATTCACTTTTGTTAACTTTTATTCCACCAGTTAATGCTGGGTGACAATCGGTCACTACCAGTTGGGTCTGCTCGCGGCCTTTTGTCTCCTCCATAGAGATTTCTTGGTTGTTTTTTTTTTTAATACAAGAAGAGTTTGGAATGGCGAGCAAGCGAGGGCAACAAATATATGGGGAGACTAGGGAGGAAAAGGATGAGCGCGCGGGTGTTTCTGGGAAGGTGGAAGGAAGCTACCCGCGCGCGCACTTGTCCCTCTTGAAGCCTCTCGGGAGAAAAAAAGTTTGAGAGCTGTGCTCCGAGTCAAAAAATTACTACAAAACAATGGTTTACTAACTAAATCTCTCCTACATTTGTTCTCTCACGGCTTCTTAGTTAACGTATCATACTCTTTCATGCCTGGGACCCCATAGAGGGGTAAGACTTCTGAAATTTAAGTTAAAAGACAAGACACTCGTCCGCACATAAATATTGATAATTTGTTGTAAACAGGTGACGACCAGGACTGCTACCCCTCCAGATGAGTTTCTCTTTAGCCAGGTCTTCCTAGGACGACAATACCGAGCGTTCAGGACAAAATCAAGCAAGAAGTTCATCACCTACGGTGATCAGAAGGGCTGCCCTGTCGACTTGGAAAGCTTATCAACCAAGCAATTAAGTCTAAAAACTAATCACCGTTTTGCAGTAAAGTGCGAAGATAACGTTAATAGATGTTTCTGTTTTCCAAAGCAGCTTGCTTAGGGTTTGGCTTTGGTTGATAAAGGCTCTGGTTGATAAAAGTTGACGAATACTCAGCCGAGACGTCTGTGCTTCAAGCTTTTTGATTAAGTATTTATAACAGTTAATAAAAAATGAAACCTATTTGGTGTAGTAAGCAGTCTGTAATGCAAATTGTGGTGCTTGTAAAGCGCTTTATCACTGTAACGTCTCAAAGCGCTTTACAATCATATATCCGGCGCCAGTGGCTGCCACTTACAGTATTGATGCAGGCCGCAACACCGGGATTACCCTACTCTTTTCGAGAAGTGCGTGGGACCTTTTACGGCCCCCGATAGAACGTCGAGAGACTAGACCAATGGCTTAACGTCCCTGTCCACGGACGGTCTGGCGAAAGAAGGTCGCACAAAGTTCAACCCTCGACCAGGTCGGGGATCGAACCCGGGACCTCCTGGTTGGCAGTCAGAGATCTTACCAACTGCGCTAACCTCACTCACAATGGTACTATAAATATTTTCAAACTGATCGATTGGTGGATACGAACAAAAACTTTTAGCAGATTATTTAAACTTTGTATACCTTTAATTGACAAGTCAAATTCTGTGACATTACCTACCGAATATCTGACCCCCGGGACTGACCCGTACTTTTATATATTTTGGTAAATCGTTTAGTTACGCGAAATGAGCTGATACAACTATAGTTGTTCGATCTAGTAAAGTACTGAAATACGAGGGAGAAGCTCGCGATCAGCCTTCGGCCTCACTCTCGAAGGCCGGCGTCCTAGATTCACAGAAAATCGCTTCAAATCGCGCAGTTGTCTCTGGTACTGTAGGCGATGCCACACCCGGGTAAGGGGTACTCCATATATTGGGCCAAACAGGGAGCTCCGCCGAAAGGGGCCCCTTTTTCATGCTGGAAGTATTTAAAAGGGTAGGGATCTCATGCTCGAAGTATGCAAAAGGGTAATAAAAACTGCTGTGTTAGTATTTTAAAGGGACATTCCAAACTATATACATTTAACATATTTTAAAGGGTTGCGCAAATTCAAAACAAATGATAAGAAGATTAAGAAAAGTCGCTAATTCGTTAATTGACAGAAATTAACCGAAAAATTAGACTTACAATTTATTTCACCTTGTCCATATGTAAAGAACATCAGTAGTATCAAGAAGTCGTCATAGTTAGAGGAAAATATTACATATATTGATGAAGTACAATCATTCAAACCAACTGACTTTCATTCATAATTAACTTGTAACACTCAGATAACTCTAGAATGCATTTGGCGCAAACCTTATTATGTTCTCATTTGAAAATCATGTATTTGAAGAGATTATAACAATCAACTTTCCTGAAATTACTATGATATTTTTAAATTTTGTATATAATTGAAACTTCAAGCAAAATGTTTCCCTTTTTAAAATTTAATGTTACGTAATTTCGCAATTCGCATTGTAGCGCAATGATTTTACAAATTTTTGTCCTGGTATGAGATGATTCAATAGCTGCAACAATTTTTTCTTTTTAAATTGTATTCCACTTATATTAACAGCTTGGCGTACATTTGACCCGGCCGCCCATAAAAACAAATGTGTGACTGAGCTTAAACGTTTGTCACTTGACCGTGATTATGGTGACTCAAAATTAAATAAGTTAAGGTGGTCTTCCACTCAAAATACTTTTTCCCTCCGATTTAATTCTACGGCAAGTCACGGTCATATACAAACATTTTGAGCCAAACCATGCTCAAAAACATACTATTTGGCTCTGCTGTTGCCATGGTAACATACTAGTGTATACTTTTGTTGGATTTTAGTGCGTTACTGCCAAAAATAATAACTCACATGTGACTGAGGGAAGATGGCAAGAAACTAAGCAAAAATGCTTCAATATATTTGTTGTATGCAATAGACGTCAAAGTTGGGTTTCCTTCAGTATTTTGTCTGCGAAAATCTTTTGGAAAATTGAATTTTCCCAAATCAGGCCTTTTCGGAGGTAAATACGTTCATAGATCTTCTCGCTAAGAAAAACAGTGCAATATATTATGTTTCATTTAAGATTTATTCAATAGCTGAAGCTTCTAGCATGTTTTTCAAGCAGATTTTTATTTGCCTTTAACAATTATGGGAGCTGTACAAATTTTGGCATTAAATCACTTTAAAACCACACAATTGGGCTCTAAAAATAGAGAATTGAAGTCACATTTTTCCATATAATATTTTCATACTGGAAAGTCCCCCTCCATCCAATATATATTTTAATAGAAGTCTCCAACCAGGTTTGCATTCTGCCCTGACAACTGCCCAGATAATCATAACTTTCAGTCAAAATTCCAGAAATGGAGAATGCAGCCTGGCGAGACATGACATATTTGCAAAACTGGCCCCTTCTCCGTGAAAGACAAACTGTTGGTTGCTAAAAACATAATTCCAAAACCTTATGTCATTTTCACAGCGGAGATTTGACAACGGCGACATACGCCACTAACTGAACCTAAAGAACCAAAACAAAATCCGCCACTAGTTTTATCAGAAATCATAATAACTAATATTTTATCTATTATACTGATTAAAAAATCCCGCCGTTAATCATCGGTCGAATTTTCTGTAAGTTTAGGGTGGCAGCAAGTAATCCGCCGGAATATTCTGTCAATATAAAGGGAATATTTTACCACGTACGTCGCATAGTAGAGAGAGAGATGTCTTTTCAGTTTTTAATAATTCCATCTGTAGAGGCCTTTCATTATATTATTTAAAACTACCATAATTAAAAATCTGCACGTTTGTTGCTAATGATTTTTATAATAAAGACCATTATTAATATTCCGTCAGTATGAAGGGAAAAAAATCCGCAGTTGATTAACAGTGGAATGACTTGTAAATGTAAAGGAAAAATATCCGCCATTAACTGACGGCCGAATATTCTGTCAGTATAAAGGAACAAAATCCGTCGTTAATTAATGGTGGAATATTGTATCAGTAAAAAAAAAATGTGCCATTAATTAACAGCGAAATATCGTGTCAGTATAAAGAATAAAAATCCGCCTTTAATTAACGGCGGACATTTTTGGTTAATATAATAGATAAAATATTAGTTGTTATGATTTCTGATAAAACTAGTGACGGATTTTGTTTTGGTTCTTTAGATTCAGTTAATGGCGTATTTCGCCGTTTATCTTAAGAATTCTTGAAGTTGAACAAATCGTGCAACGCGGCCGAAGAACTTTAATTTTTTACAAGTGTGAAACGCACGCATTAGATGAATAATGCGTGTGATTTACTGCACACATATCATTTTCAAGAAAGAGACTGCTCGCATTCCAGCCTGAAATCATTATTCTAAGTTTCTGACAGGAGTATGAAAAAAGTACTAGAAGTCACACGGGGCTTGGGATTTTTGAGGCCTGCTACTGCGGAGTTTGAAAAAGAGATGAACTCCGGTTGTAATTGCCCTGTTTTACTATGACGTCACAGGATGCATAACAACACAAACAAAATCACTCTTATTTTAAATTGAGAATGTCTGAATTAGTTTTTTTCGTCTTTACTTCGCTTATTTAACCACAAGAACATATTGATCAAAAGTTGAATCGAAAAAATCGTATCGCGGTGTTTTGTAAGCGTCAAAATATGGTTTGTTTACATTTTGTTTTGCCCTATTTCAATCCCACAATGCAACAGTAATACGTATTTTAAAAGTGAATTACCACTCATCGTGCTGCAAATATAGTCCACAAAATTATCGAAAATGTTAGTAAACCACATTATCACTTCCTTTAAGTTCCAAAATTACAGTATGGAAACTTCTGTGGAGAGTTTGAAATATGTAAACAAGCTGTGACGTTAAAGTGAAATAGGAAAATTGTCCAACCCGGTATACCCAATAAATAATGAACGCTCGCTGACTTTAAATTTGAGTAGCCACATGCATGCTCCAGCGGGCCTATTTTTATCTCTGATTGTATCCTCACCAGAGTAGCAGACGGAACAGAGAAGTGGAAAAGAAGCATCCAAAAGCGATCCAAAATGTTGAACGAACACTCTCAAAGGACACCATACCGTGTTAGATTTGGTATAATGTGTAGCAGTGAAAACTGAATTATAGGAGTTTTACAAGTTTATGATTTGAGAAGTATATTTAACATGCCGCTCATGCACAGCACAGTTCATTTTCCATGGAAACTTCTAGTCTGGAAACCGGGTCTAGAAAATATTGACTAAAGGTAAATTGGGCAGAAAAGTTGGACTTAACGTTAAGGCCAAATAGGGAAGATTCTCGGTTTCCCATCAGATTTTTTTCAAAAAGTAAATGTGACATGCATGCGGTACTTTTAGTTTTTAATTTATCTCTATTTTGAGAATGACTCTCTAAGCAGCCGTTGAGAATCATCAACATCTTCACAAGTGTGCTAAATGAACACTTAGCCATTTTTTATTCAAATTATACAACTATTATGAACATATTGCAATGTTTTTCATAAAGCAAAAAGTAGACAATCATTTGGCTCAGCTCTGATTAAAGAAGCGTTGGAAAACAAACTTTCTTTCATTTTATAAAATAGAGAAGTAAATGCGGCAGCAATTTCGAAGTGTGGGCGCCGAAGAGAAATCAGGAATTTTCTAATTTGGCAAAAATAGAAATGAGTTGATAAACTGAACTGAAGTTCTCATTTGTCTAAACATTTCAATCATCCCCGCAGACTATTATTCTCCTTCGCTACGAGAGGACTTTCAGAGGTAAAAACCTCCCGCCTGAAAGGAGAAAATAATCCGAGGGGAGGCAAAATATTTTTCCAAATCGGATTTTTGAATTTTATTCTAGAAAAATAATAGAAGGACTAAGAAACTAGAAGATGCATTAGAAGAAAAGTCTTACACTAAATCTAAAGAAATATCAATGTCTTTCTCCTGACAATGGCCGTGATACCCTTCTTAATTCAGAGAAAAAAAATAACAGAGGAAAAGATAATAAGTCAATTTTCGCCTTCAATTTTTGATTTATGAACTTTTGGTACGTTTTGATAAGAGACAGCTGTATATAGTAGTTTTTTTAGGCTTTTTTCCAGATGAATAGAGCGAAAAGTAAAGTTTGATAATTCACTTGATAAAAAACATATCAACCGTTACAATAATCCATTAAAAAAGTAGAATACACTATTATAAATAACTACATAACTAAATAATAGTTATGCTTATATCATGTATATAAGAAAGTAAAGGTAAGAATACATATTCGAATATTATACTACTAGGCTATATTTAAAAACTAATCGATTAAAGAAACTGTTCTTTAAACGTTCTGTGTTTACTTTTGGCATGTTTAAACTTATCCGCCTCAGGCGCTTGGACGTTTCTTTAGCTTGTGGCAGCAATTCATATAACGGGCTATCGACATTTTTTGCCTTGGCGAATATACTGTCAAAAGTCGTAATGATTTAATCCAGTGCTTTTTTAGTTTTTAAATAGGACATAAGAGAAAATATGATGTGGGTACTGGGTTGAGCCATAGTACAGTGCGTCAACCTTGACCCCCCGACCCCCTCTCCTTAAACCAGTATTGAAGGTAATTGCAAATGGGGGGCCAACAGACTTTAACGTGGCCTTCTTAATTAAATCGTCTCGTATCTTCCTTGGCCCCTACCTAAGACAAGGCACGTTTTGACAAAAACATTATTGAAGGCAAATAAAACTGCTGGTGCGATCTGTATCCATATTTTAAAACGTCTGTTTGTATCAGATCTAAAAAAGTTTAAATTCTTGCAGAGCCATTCTCTGAAGAAGACCGCAGAGGTCGGTTGAAAATTTAGTTTTAAACTTTTTTAGATCTGATACAAACAAACGTTTTTAAAATTACTGAAGGCACTGCTCGAGTTTTAAAAGTTTTGATTTTTGAATTATTAGAGGTAGTTTATATGTTAGTAAGGACAAAAATAATATCTTACCCGGACGAAAGTTGAGAAGTGTAGAGCGATATGCTGTATAGTTTTTCTTGAAATATGTAGTGTATGAAATCTATTCTAAGAATTCAAATCAAATACAAGATAGGACAAGACTCTTTTAGTTCAGAAAAATCAAACAACTTTTTGATTAGTATTCATATCACAACATGTTCAAGCCGATGGTCAAAAACATGCTGTGTTTTTCATCCACTTGGACATTGATAAACTGATGCGTCAAAGTTTTTTTAAAATCCTTTTAAATTTTATTTCCATGATCCAAGCTTCTGACAAAACAAAAATCGATTAGCATAGAGCAGCTGAAAGACATTAAGGAAACATTAGCTTTCCAGCTGATCAAAAGATGACCTCTGGCAAAATTGAAGACTTCCTTTTGCAAAATTCTTCTGACATTTGATCATTTATCTTTGACCAAAAGAGAACTTGTCTACCGAATTTGTAATTTAACAAACCAAAAATGTCAATATTGTGTGATTTTACTAAATAACAAGCTTCTGATAAATAATTAAATATCAATTGCTTTTTTCTATCACCACTAAACTGTCGAGTATTCTGTAATTTACTACAGATTAAGTTTCTACTATTGTACAAAATAGTTAATTACTTAATATCCAGATGTTTCGTAAGATATTTTTGCAGGGGTAATATAACTCACCTCTTAATTTTTATCGCTGCATTTCTCCCAGTGTCTTATTTACGGGATGTCAATCTATTCGGAACTGGAGACATTTTGCTTCATTTCTATTTATCATATTCTATATTTTTTTGGATAGCAAGTTATCGATTGTTAATTCGGATTGCGAGTGACGTAGACAATTTCATCTGTATGTTCGGACTCACGTCTCTGTTATACAACTCAGTGCCCTGTGGCAAAAAACTTAACATATCATTCTATTTGTTGCTTGTATTATAAAATATAAAGATAACTTTATTTTGTTTGTATTTCGGTTCGTTGTTCAAACGATTTCAGTTATGTTTCTTTCGGCTAATATTGACCATTCATCTGCTCGAAATAACAAATAAATGTAAAAATGTCAAATAAATCACTTCTATAATTTCTAGTTGGCTTTTTTCAATTCCTCTGCTCATCCAAGGGTCAAAGCAGGTGACACGTACTCACTATTTTTAGGTCAGTAAGGTCGAAGCTATCTATTTTAAAAACAAATTCATTTCACTCTTTTACGTTTGGATATGTTGAAAACTGGTTAGCATTTTTTCCTGTGCCCAGATTCCACACTTTGACGCGAAACCGTTCCGTACGTTCGACACTACGTAGAATGTAAACACGCAGCGTACATCTTATACGTCAGTCGTCAGTCTCAACCACGTATCTTTCCTTGACTTGCCGCAGATCGTTATTATCGCTTGCCACCCTACCATCCCAACACCACCACCATCCCACCGGCACCACCCCGCCATCTCCGTTCGTTGCTGCACGTCCCGAAACGTTGTTTTGGTACCACGTTTAACACGTCACAAAAACAAAAATTGTTAGATATGTATAAGGCAAAAATAGAAAACAGAAAATGGAAACTTCAAGACGCGCAAACAATAAAGCAGTATTGAAATTTTAATGTACTTGCTTTGCCAAGGAGTAGCTTGAACGCAGATGGCTAAAGAACAAATCTATTTATTATGAACATATTGCAATATTCCACACAAAACAAAAAGTAGGCAATTATTTGGCTCAGCTCAGCTCTGCTCTGATTAAAGAAGCGTTGGAAAACAAACTTTTTTTCATTCTAAAAATAGAGAAGTAAAAATGGCAGCAATTTCGAAGTGTGGACACTGAAGAGAAACCAGGAATTTTTCTAATTTGGCCAAAATAAAAATGAGTTGATAAACCGAACTGAAGTTCTTATTTGTCTAAACATTTCAAGCGTCCCCGCGGCGTATATCTTATACGTCATTCTCAACCACATATCTTTCCTTGACTTGCCGCAGATCGTTATTATCGCTTGCCAATTGACCACGCTTGATTGACGCATGCAAAAAACGCATAGTTTCGATCATGGAATAGCGCGAAGAACGCATGGGCAAGAAACAGGTGACGTTCCAGCCAGAGGCGAGGGCTCTGAAACAGCTACTGGACTTTCTAGAAATCTTCAGCCATTGTCACACCCGTCGCTCCAACAAGAAAAGCCTCCCTAAAACAGGTCGGCGGTCCGGCCATATATGGCCATAAACGAAATGGTTATTTGAATAGCCAACTAAATTGCATATGTACGTCAACACCTTTTTGTATCCTCCCTCGAAACCACCACCCTACCACCCCACCACCACCACCATCCCACCGGCACCACCCCGTCATCTCCGTTCATTGCTGCACGTCCCAAAACGTTGTTTTGGTACCACGTTTAACACATCACAAAAACAAAAATTGCTAGATACGTATAAGGTAAAACGGAAAATGGAAACTTCAAGACGCGCAAACAATAAAACAATATTGAAATTTTGATGCACTTCCTTTGCCAAGGAATAGCTTGAACGCAGATGGCTGAAGAACAAATCTATTTAAAATTTAGATCACACGTCAGTGTTACACATTCAATACAGACCTCGCACTGACATTTGACATTCTAATAATACTACTAATTTCTTATCTGTTTACAGACTTGTCTTGAGATAATTGAAATTATCAGTAATTACATTTTTCAAACCCACTGTTTTGTTCACGCAAAGTTTAAAAGTAGACGTATATAAAAGGCCATGCACTACTACATTCGTGCAGATAATAAAATATCAAACAGAAAGTTGCTTTAAAAAACAGAAAACAAAAGAGCAAAAGACCGTCCTAATCCTATACCGTAGACTGTTCCGACGATGAGTGATAACACGGTATGTTTTATACTCTTCATGTCCACTACATATTACTCCGATGGATTTGTAGAACGAGTTGAAAAGTTTCGTTTTACTCTGGACGTTTGTATCTGAAGAATCAACCACAGACTGGCTCATTCAAATTTCCGAAAAAATAACTAAATCTGTTGTTATACAAGGTGATTTTATGAAATTGCATGATCTATTAGGGTCTTAATAGGCATATGTCAAAAGTTTGTTAGAAATCTTTCATTAAATGCTTGGCTACTTTCTGAGACCTCACTCAGAGTGAGTTGTACATTTGTCCATAAAAAAATAACTTTTTTTTCTCAAGCTATTAATTTCATAAAGAATAATATCAAAAGTATGTTTTCAATTTGATAAATTTTGATTGCTCAAGTGACGATTATCGAATGCCAGATTCCCGAAAATTCTGCGTAATATATACTTGCAGAAATGGAATCGAAACACAGAAGAAAGCAAGGCCTCGATTTTTATTATTATTATTTTGGATAAACTAATTGTTCTGTAGCATGAAATTTTTGTAGGTTACGAACATTCTATGATCACCTCATGTGTATTGTTGGAAGTATTTTTTGCTGTTGCTCGCGTGCGTCGTACATTTTTTTAATTGTGCAATTACGTGTGTATACTTAAGAGCCATTAATACCCCGCCTCGAACTAAAGAAAATCGGCTGTAGCTCAAAAAGTACATGTTTTTCGAGCTGGGTCAAGCCTGTGTTTGCGACCCGAGTCGCATATATAATTGAATCGAATCACTCAGGTTTTTGAAATCCGTTTATTGCATTTCTTAAATCAAGAGCTTGATGACAGCCTTCAAGTTTCGCCAGAAATAAATTTGAACAACGTTGAAAAAAGAAATTGAGCAGAGCGCTTCATAGTTGTCAACACTTTATGTTTACAGATAAATGTTCTCGTGCCACTGGTACCAATTTGTTGACCGAAGCATTGAGCCCAAAAGCCAGCTTTCACAGTTTTCGCGATGACATGGTATTTTCAGTTGCCACCCGGCTCCTGGATAAAATTAAAAGAAAGCATAAATTCATAATTTTTGTCTATTTTTAAACACTTAGCAAATACACATATATATGTTCCACTCCCCCAAGTAGTAGAAAGCTAAAATTTACTGATTTTCAAAAAACACAAAGGTGGGGATTTTCCAGTCAGCAAAATTTAGTATCGTATAGGTTCACAGCCAAAAGAAGATAAATTCGTTTTCTGTTGAAAACCAAAATTTTTAAGAAACCGCGACTGGATCTCCGATTTACTAATCAGAAACTCACGGTAGAGCACAGTAGTATAGTAGGGACCGAATTACCCCCTTTTAGGGGTACCAGTGGGGTGCCTGCATAAATTATCTTTAGGATGACGTCATAGCTCATGAATGAAATGAGGAGTCTGCATAAATTATTTCTTTGTCTTCCAAACTCATGAATAAAATGCGGAGCCATATTAAAACTTTTTCCAGAAATGTTCAGTGTAGTTACAATTGTATAATAAGTGCTCAACTGTCTCATTGCAATCATCACAGAAAGTACATTGTTTTCATGTTTTTATTTTTTTATTTATATACTTGTTTCAACAGAGAGTCCAGTTCAGCATTGCTGGTTTAAATGGAGCTCTGCATATGACAA
>JAOEHT020153932.1:0-20091 GCA_025448195.2 Parazoanthus atlanticus
TACTGTACTGTACTGTAATGCACTGTACTGTACTGCACCGTACTGTACTGTAATGCACTGTACTATACTATACTAAACTGTACTATACTGTACTGTACTGTACTGTATTGTACTGTACTGTAACTGCACAACTGTACTGTACGGTACTGCACTGCACTGCACTGCACTGCACTACACTGTACTGCACTGCACTGAACTGTACTGTACTGCAATGCACTGTACTCTACCAAACTGTACTGTACTGTACTGCACTGTACTCTATCGTACTATGTTGTGTTGTATTGTATTGTATTGTATTGTACTGTACTGTACTGTACTGTACTGTATTTACTATGTTGTGTTGTGTTGTACTGTACTGTACTGTACTGTACTGTACTGTACTGCACTGTACTGTACTGGACTGCACTACACTACACTGTACTGTTCTGTACTGTAGTGTACTGTACTGTACTGTACTGTACTACACCGTACTGTACTGTAATGCACTGTACTGTACTAAACTGTACTGTACTGTAGTGTACTGTACTGTACTGTACTGTCCGTTCTGTTTCGTTCTCTTCTGTACCGTTTTGTTCTGTTTTTCTGTTCTGTTCTCTGTTCCGTTTGACGTTCTCATGAAAAAAAAGGTTCTTATATATAAATAGGTGTATCCTTCTAAGAGCACGTACGTCAATCATGGCACGTTCAGGTCTTAGCATCTGTTTTAAACAGTACTGTTCCTAGGGAACAGTATCTTTGTCATCTTCCAGTCGGTGGTAAAAACAGATCAGGTTCTTTTATAATGAAAAACACGACACATCCCATTGTAACTGCTCCTGTTGTCTGTTTACGAGAAAAATCCCCAAATCCCAGCATGAATTTGGAAACTTTACACTGTTGTTTTAAGTTAAATAATTCTTCACACGAAACGTCGGCTGGGTGCCATTTGCTCTTCCTGTGCGCTTTGAAAGCTGTATTGATCGGTCCCGCTGCGAAGTTTAACTGGGTCCTATATTGTTTCCTTTACGACTTCAGCACAGTTTAAATGGGTCATTGACCTGTCTGAGTGACTGGGGATTCATTAGATCCTACCGCGGGAAATCGTAAATAATAACTGGCCGTTTATTACCCTACACCAAGTTCCTGTTTAAGGAGAACGTTCTCTTAGTAAAGAATCATTCTCAATTTAATTTTTCAAAAATCTTTCACCAATTATTTATTAGCCTTCAACCCTTGTAAGAAGTACTTGAGTACACCAGTCGGTTCATTGTCATTGGAATAACGCTTTTCTACGAAAAATGCCAAACATCATGTCAAACCAATAGGAAATTAATTATTATATGGATGTTAAGAAATTATTTTCCTTTGAACGGTATTTATCTAAATCAATAATCACTTCCACAGGATAGCAGTAACTACATTACGATTATCCAGCTAGTCGATACACAAATATTGCAAAAATGACAGAACATGCAAATTGTGCACTAATTTTGACATAGTAGACGAATTTCTTTATTGTATGATTTGTGCGCAAACATGATTTGGTAGAGTTACGAAACTCGTTCTTGTTAATAAAAGCTATATTCTACAAATGAATGTTTTAATAAGTTTGACAAAGTTGTTTGTTTATTTACCTCGTTAATATGTCAGATGTAGATGTAATTCGTATTACTTTGAGTTATTTTACTCAGTACATAGATTGTACATAAATTATTCCTATGTGTTCATAGCTTACTTCATTTTACTATTCCAACGACTTCGTTTATTGTAACCAATGCTGGAAACAACTTGTAATTTTATTCCAATAAAGCGTTTTTAATAATTTTTGCAGTTATGAACTGAATATCTCTGTCCCTCGGTTCGTGTTTGAACCTACCGTATTCAGCCCCGTCGTCGCCTTTACCGTTCACTTTCCGTCCAAGAATCTGTATATGTCTGTATGAGCTTCGTACATAAATCTGCATGTTTCTCTCAAACACTTTGTTCCAGTTCTTGTTTTCTGCATCTTTATATATATCGACACAACACGGTGCCTCTTTTTGCTGCCGAATTTTAAACAAAATGATGTATACTGTTACTTACTGACGAAATATGCAACACTAAGATATATTGTTTTACGAGACACACATTCAAGCAAAGCACAATGCAATCGGCCACTTACCCGTCTTGGCAAGCTAGCAATGACCAAGTTACTGCAAAAGAAGTGTAAGGTAGTATTCTCACAAAAATCCTTACATAAATTGCTAAGTAAACGTAGATGTAATAGGCAAAGATATACTTCACTTACGCGAAAAGTAAAAATTCAGCTATGTAACAGAAGCTTTGATTCACCATCATGTTGAGTTGGAGTCACTGCAAATGAGTCTCGTTTCGAGGACAGGATGACATTGTTGTATAGTTCGTCTTTTTGTGTGTGGCAGCATGGTTCTTTAACTTTATTCATATGTGCTTTCTGCCGATGCTGTAATTTATATATTTTTGTGTAGATCGCAGCATGGATCTTTCCTCTAAAGTAAAGCTATGTTATTGAGCTGGTGGCGGCAAGGAAGTGACCTTTAAAGTTTAGTTATTTTATTTCCGCGCGTGGGCTTTGAACAATGCGGCAATCAATTGGTTTGTAACGCCCGTCAGATCCGAAGTAAATACGTTTTTGAGTTCACTTCTTGTTCTCCGTCATTCGTCCGTGGAGATCATGTTGACTCTAGTGAAGTCGTGAAGAAAGCAAACAATATCCGTGCCTCCTGCTCGTGGCTGACCTCACAAAATATATTTAAGTGATTCAGAACTCATAACGGTCAGTTGCAAGCAAAAATTCTCAGAAAATTAAGCGACATTGTGGTGCAACTGAAACCATAGCCGATATTTTTATCAATATATGGCGCAGCAACCATAAATAGGATTTGGAGAAACAAGTATGCGCCGAGTATATACGCTGGTTATGTTGGTAAACCATATGAAATGAAATTAAATAAAATTAGGAAAAATTCCCCGATTAGCCAAAAGGATTGTTAATCCTTTTCTTTCTATTACAACAGGTAGCGCGTACTATTTAAGGCATATGAATGGGGTACCATTTTCTACTATAGGCTTTGCAAAAGTGTACAATCGTGGCCAAAATGGCTATATGGAAGGTTAAGGGAATGAACATGTGGACGGAGCCCCTCCGTACAAAACTTTAGTAAGTACCCCCCTTCCCCCATTCAGCAAATGAGGACACCCAGTTTGTATCAGTTACCAATACCCTAACTGAATTCTTGACATATGACTCAGACTTCATGACGTATACAGAACTCGAGTCGAGCAGACATTTTTTTATTTAGATATTAAAAAATGTACACATCGTAAATCAAATCTAAAGGAAGAACATTCAGATTGACTGTATTATAGTCGATCATAAAATATCAAATATTAAATTATTCAAGGTAAATTCAAATTTTTCTACATTCGATCACTCCAGTATTTTTCACTATTTGATATCAATGGAAGACAAAACAACATACAATTTAAGCAGTAATTTTGTCCACCAAATTATGAATCTATATGATGATACAATAAAATCATAAGATTTACAAACAGTTATCACCACAATAGTTATTAGTAATACTTATGGGTGCATACCCTATCAGCACTGGACTCACGCTGATGTAAACGTTTATGTTTTCAAAGTGCCAGTAAACTTATTATAGGATGTCGATCTTTATATTTTACGTTCTTGATATCATACATTCTTGCATAAAAGCGTGTAAAGTTCTTTTTGGTGTTTAATTTAGGCAAAAGTTGGGTTGCGTTGTTTACCCCCTTATCCTCGTGTTAGGTCTAAGTTTGCTTCGAATGTTGCTGGTTCATGGAAAAAGTGAGCTTTAAATATTATGCTGAAGCAGGCAGTATATCTTCTCATTCTCTCTGTTTAGGAGATATATTTTGTGACAAAATATTGAAATTTGCCTCTAGGGGTTGCGTGGACTCTCACTCTAGCCGACACCCAAATGTTGAGTTCTTTTAGTAATCCAACGTTTTGCCCTCTTCCTTATAACTCAGTTATCTGATCATAAATCTACTCGTCAGCAAAAGGGAATTCCATTGTTCACAGTTCTTTGCATGGCACATGTGATGATGGATTCCTCTTATTTGGCTGAAACTAATAAACGTTACAAAGACAATGCGATGCCGTACAAACATGTTTACTATTAAGAAAAAAGTGTTAATAGCTCAAAGCCAAATTAGATCTGTATTATCACTCCCAAACCACACACAAATGATTTTGGAAATCAATGCGTCTAAAGTTTAAATTAAATATTTCCATAAATAGATAGTGCACTGACAGTAAAGTAGTACTGAACATTTTAGTTAAAATCCTTAAATTTGGTGATATAAGGAGTGTTGGAGAACAAAGGTGATATTAGTCGGAACTATTTGTTGCAAACTTAACCTCATAATATTTATCTATACACTACTGAGAATTGATGCCAAAACATCATGATATTTTACTTACTATAGGTAGAATAAAGTTCCCTATACTTGGAGGATAAAGTATAATTCGATTTGCCTCTATTTGAAAGGATAAAGACTAACTTCTTTTAATTTAGGATAAACAAGTCTACCTTAGTCGGGCTTAGACTTTAAACTGACAGGAAGCAATGTTTCCCCATTAGTACCCCATTAGTTGTAAACAGCTGAATATAAAGAATATAAAGTCTGTTGATGTTCTTCTTCTTTTTCTTCTTCTTCTTCTTCTTCTTCTTCGTCTTCTTGCTGTTGTTGCTCTAATGTTTTTCTGATATACTAACTTAACAAACTTTCAAGGAATAACTTATTAGAGTTGTTTTCTTATCGTTGCTTGCTAATGCCAAATGGTACAAAAGCAGCTTTCGGGTTAATTTAGAATGTTGTTGCTTTTTTTGTCAGCGATCAAGTTAGAAAAAGCAAAAAATATATTCGTCCTACACGAGACAAAAAGTTTGTTTTGCAGAAGAAACTTCAAGAAAAATGCTTGCCAATGTATATTTTGAATTTAGCCATGAGGAGTCAGAAACTCGTTGATAGTTTGGTCACGATTTACAAGTATGTTATTAAAACTGAACAGAAAGACATAAAATATAACGAGTTTTCACTTGCTTCAGTTTTTACAGTAGAGCACTTTGCAGGGCCGTAGCCAGACTTCAGATTTGGAGCAGGTAAAATGAGAAATTTAGAAATGAGCAAAAAAAAGTTCAATTGTAATTTAAAAATATACAAAAATAATTTTCTTCCGGTTCAAAATTTAGGTGAGGCATTTGCCTCCTCTGCTTCATAGCTGGCTACGGTCCTGCTTTGACGATTCTTTAAATAATGTAGAAAGCGCTAACCTTATGAATTTGTTTCTTCACTTGTAATTGTTGATAAAATTCTTAGTACCAAAACGACGTTAAACATTATGTACATAATAATAGCATTGCATCTTCAGATATAAAGGTCTTTTATAATAGTAATGACAATGTCGACGTAGCACTGCCAGGACGTTTGTCAGTCATTGTAGATTCTATCTAGCAAAGTCTATCAGAGAAAAAGAAAGTACTCAAATCTATATATTAACCATCAACTCCTGTAGGAAAAAAGGATACCACATCTAATTGTAAATAGTAACCACTAACTCGATATGTCTTTCCAAGATTGAGCATGTGAAAGTTTTAAAAGTCATTTTTTCTAAACAGGATGTGTTCGCAAACTTGCAATAGCGGTTTAAGGTACGAAACAAATGTTTCAAATTGCAACGTGTTCAGTTTTTACTGCTGTTCACTCAGTATTGCTGTTCTGCTTGGGTGAATTGACGTCAACATGATATCCTCCGAAGGTGCGGTAAGCGTTCCTTCTTCACCATTATATTCTGTCTTATGTGTGAAAGCTGTCATTTCCCATCTCTAAGAGCGCATTCTTCTTTGGCGGCGTTGACGTCGGAGTCTGCGTTGCCTCAGAATCCGTCTGAGCAACCGGCGTCGCCCATATCTGGAATGTGGATGATTCGTTGAGGTTCGTAGCGCAATCTCCATAAATTGCGCAGACTTACTCTTTGGATTGGATCTGCCTGCTGGTTTAGGAGTACCATCACCTCTGAAGGCCAGGTACCACTTGGGTCTCCAAGTCGACTCATACATGATGTAGCCCTTGCTTGAGTATTGTCTCTTGTAGATACATCTCTTCATTTTCTTATCGGCAAGTTTCTTCTATAAATCAAAAGTTACCAAAGATAAGATTAGACTCAATAGCAACATATATATATATATACACCAGTAACAATTTATAACAATGCAAGGGCGTGTTCATTGTTAAGAACAATTTATTTCATCTTATTCTATGGTACATTAAAAACACCAGTAGAAAATAATAATTAAGAGTAATATTATGAGTAAAAAAAGGTCTTTATTTAAATGACTTTAAACAAACGTTAAAGTTTACATCTAAATAACAAATAACTATATACAAAATACTACTTACATTGTTTAAATAAAGTTAAAAAGACAGACGATTTATAAAACTACGTTTAAAACGTTCAGTTTTGAGTCTAGGTAATAAGTAGTCATGCCCGCGATTTCGCAGGTTTCTATCAGCATTTCAATGTGTTGGCAGTAACTCGTTTAGGCTATTTCCTGGATGAATGGCATTTTTCCACAAGTACATATCAGCTTTATTTATAAAGCCACTACAACTAAACTACAATAGAAATTGGAAATAGCATAATTACGCTATTGTTTTTCATTTAAAATTGATTTGTAGTGTTCAACCATATCAAACATGTATTTGGCAGTACATTGTACAACGTTGAAATCAAATGTCAAAGAGACCGAATCCTTCGATAATCACTGGAAGACTAGTTTTGAAAAAAACTGTTTTTTCTGCGTTGGCGAGTAAGCTGAATATGGGTTTCGATCAACAATAATCAGTTTTGCATAACATAGTCATAGACAGGAACCTAGTAATTCTAAGTGTCACGAAACCTTTGTGGTTATTTTTCATTATATATAATGAAATTCATCACCTACAGATCCTACAGAACATACAGAACGTATATTCTAAGATAAGAAGAAATTCTCGTTTATCTATTAACTTCTATTGCGAATGAATGTGACGAAATACACTATTTAATCACAGCAGATATTTTTCTGACCTTCGTAAAAATAACAGGAATTTCTCTCAAGAATACACACACTTTATATTTACAGAAATATAGTTTGTTTGATATTGGATCTAGTATGTTAAGAGAAGAGTATATAATGTAGAGAACTCTTTTCTGAATACTTTCTATATCTCAGGAATGTCTTGCCAAACCTGTGCGACATATTTTATTACGTAGTAAACAAACTTCTTTAGTAATCGAAGACAATGGAATCTCCTATTAGATTAGTTCTTAAAGACATAATATACACAAGTGTTCCACTTTAGGCCATTTTTAAATAAATACAGTGCATCCAAATATATCCTAGCTGCTATTCTCTCTCTCTATCACATTATTGCTAATAGTTATTGGTAAAATTTAGATCAAATGGGTCACATTTAGCAAGTAGGAAAACTGGCGTCGGTCCAGAGTTTAACATCAGTTTACCAAAACAGTTCACTTTATTAGTATGTAAAATGCAGTTCCGCTGTGCTTGCTATTCGTATATCTCGAGTCTTGTAACCAACCGCTATAGATAGTTATAGCGATGATCGGCTGGACGTGTGATGTGCTTAACCTATTATGGTATACATGGCCTGGTGAGTTTATAATGTACTTCCGTGTGGCAACACGATCTCAGCCTTTGCGCGGGTGCTCCCAGAAACATGCAAGGGAAAATAAGCATTTGCTGGGGTCTTGAGAGCTGAAGCAAAACCCTAGTTCAATTAAGTCTTCCATGACTTCTTATAAACACGTGTATCCTCGCTTTTCTTCAAGTTTTGCGCTATGGTAATGTTATTGTCCTAACAGACCAGATGTTTTTATTATTTGTTTCAGTTGTGTACGATCACGACCGCTACGCCCGAACAACCAGTTTTCTTTCGCCAACGTGCAACCGGAAGTGCGCAGTCACGTTTAGCAACTCATCACGCAAAACAATCCACTTCTGATAAAAGAACATAAAGAACATAACCTATTCAGTCTTAGTTACTTTTTGTTCTTGCGTGTGAGGCACACAAGAATAAGAACAATTCCTATTGTGTTTTAAAACAGATTTTAATAATTATACTATTTTGCAAAGAGCCTCTCTGTGGTGTTCCATTCAGCACATATCAGTAACTTCCGTTAAGTTAGAAAGTCCATTCGACGATCAGAAAATTGGGCGTTTTGACATCCTGACTCGCAATCAACATGAGTGCGAAACGCTCTTTTGAAAAACGTATTGAAATTATCGATTGCAATCGCTCTTAAGTAGAATCAGTGTGCAAGTAAAAGTAGCTAGCTTAGTTTTAGTGTTATGGATATTTATTGTTCATGTGCAAAAGAGTAAAAATGTCGATAACTTCTTATCATACTAATACTGATTTTCTTCAATAGCACGGCGGGGTTTCTTTAATGTCAGAAATAAAATAAGTCGTTTAAGGTTGCAATACACACACACTGTAACGCCAGGCCCGGGGGCTATGATGTTATCGAGAGTCAATTTAATGGAAACATCACGAATGGTGTTATATATGGCTGCCAAACAACTACCTCCATAAAATAACAAAGCATCAACTTTGCTTCGTTTACCTAACAACTTATATTAAATACGTGGTTATAATCAGCTGCGAGAGTTCTCAATGTTTCAGAATCTTTCCTATCTTTGTAAGTTGGTTGTTGAGAGTCGCGGCGTGGTCTCGCCACACAGCTCAAAAAAAAAAACGCCATGCTTTCCTGTTGGCTGGGGTTTTTTTTGAAAAAAAAACCCAGTTCATATTAATGTAATACTTTTTGAAATTTTGATCGGCTGAATTCAAGTATTTTCAAGAAAGGTTATCCTGGTACATTGGTGCATACCCAGGTCGAAAGGAACTGTGGGTTGTCAAGACCGAAAGGAATTGTGGGTTGTTAAAATCGAAAGGAATTGTGGGTTGTCAAGGCCGAAAGGAATTGTGGGTTAACAAGACCGAAATGAACTTTGGGTTGTCAAAACAGAAGGAAGAAAGCAAGTTCCTGTATCGGAAAGCATATAAAACTTACTCAACCAAATAGTTTTTAACATCAAACACAGCCTTCTTGTGTACCAGATAGCAAATAGCTCAAACATGTACATCTAAACAGTTTAGCATGTAAAAAGTGTGTACAAATATTCAATGCACTGGCAAATGCACATAAAACCGGGGATAACCGTTTTCTTAAATAGCTGTATAATCTTATGTTATTCGTTTGGCTGACATGGTTGTCATTTTCAGAGCTGCACTTACAGGGTGTTTGGCGGTAATTCGGAATTAAAGATTTGTGGGCTGGGATAAAGTCCGACATAACCGACAAAGGTACGAAGTTAGTAGTATTAGAGCTTGCAGCAAGATCCAAATTAGATGCACAGAGGCAAATAGAGGACAGGAAGAGATCTTTGTATTTTCTTTTTCTTACTTTGTTGGTATTTCAGTTACAATGCTTTCGTGATTGTACCAATCTGCTGTCCTTTCTTCTGTTACTGCTTAATTATGGTTATGCTGAATATATTTGAGCTATAACAAACCCATGAAATGGTAATCAGCTTAACTTGCGTTCGCAGTCAATTCGTAGACAATGACGTCAAGACTTAAGTCCTTTCTAGAATCCTCTGCTCTGACACAAAAATGTAATACCAAAAAGTATTTATGCAATGAGCCTCAAAAGGTCTTGTTAACAGTTTAGTTCCTGTTATTTTTTCCTATTTTAAAATACATTTTGTCAAAAACAACGTATTATATTTTATAGAAAACGTAATATACTTTCAAAAAGGTTCAATCTCGAAGCTGCGATGTCCAGGATAATTCGTGCAGTTTTCGTGACTACCCATATATACTTATATTCATTCAATATCAATCCCTTGCATTTGCTTTATTATATGTGTGTGTGTTCGATCAAAGGCTGTTACCAGAAGGACTTGATGTGGTTCTATCTGAACGGCTGTTGCAGAGCAGATTCGCCTTTTTACCAAATTCAAATATGAAAGCGTACTATTCTCTCGCAACATTTTAGTGCCGGTACTCAGTTCCATTTCTAAAATTTATAGAAATAATCGTTCCTTCTCAGTCTCAGTCCGGAGGTGTTTCTTAGCATGTTCTATAAAAAGGTTCTTATATAAAAATAGAGTGAAGTACTAGTACTGATACGCTCATTTCGGGTTACTTGCTGTAGGGGAAGATCGATAAGTATTTTAAACTGCTATTTTACTAACAAGCTCTAGATTCTTGGCTATTGGTAACTCGAGCACGAAAGGAAAACAAAAGTTTAGGGTTTAAAAACGGTTGACTTTCCACACAGCCCGTGAATAGAACCGGTTTCTGTTCGGCGACTATACGAAAGTCAGTTGAGATTGCGTCAGAAGCTGAATAACATCGGCTTCCAATTATCCAGGATAAAAATGTTTAACTAACACTGGAAATGCTGAAAACATGTAATTAGTTTAATATCAAGTAATAAACCCAACGTCGAGGCCATAGCAACAGATTACAATGAGATACATGTATACATTTGCAGTAAAAAGAAACAAAAATAATAGTTTCTGAAATTCATAAGATACAATTACATTTAACAGAGTGAAAGAATTAGCATACGTACCCGTCCAACAAGACGTCCCGTTTTACTCAAGCAAAGATAGTATCCTGATTTTATTCCTTTTATCATGACATTTCCGTAGAAGTTTGACTCAATGGTGAGCTTTGCTGCAAGAAAGAACAAAACATTTTACTAAAAGTGCTTTCAATTTGTCCAGTCTGGCCGCTCCAAGAGAACCAGTTCTGGATCTGGCTACGGTTAATGAAAAGATCCGGATGCGCGCGCGTTCATTCGTCTCGCCATAACTCACCAAATGCCCAACATTCTTGCCGGAAAAACGGCAGAGCTTATCGGCACTAACTCATAAGCAGGGCCAGTCTGGCCTGAACCAGTGGCGATAGTTGTCACTGAGGTTCCATTTGAGAACTGATCGTTCGGGCTAGCTTTACCCGACAATTGAAAAGCGTCCTAATTGTGACTATCGTCCGAATGACTCAGTAGAGTCTCTAATCTATAACCAGGGCCAGTCTGTCCTGAACCAGTTTCGATATTTGTCAGGTCGGACCAACGTTACCCTACAAATGCAAAGCGCTCTAGGGAGGCACTCATTTCTTTGAAGGCGGGGTGGTCCAAAATATCCAGGGAGTCAGGATATATCAAATGGTAATATAAACACTTCATTTCATTTCTTGTATCTACTGAAGGGGAAGGAGGAGGGAAGGGGGCGAGGTCACACTTTTCTGAATAGCTACGATAATTTTGCCGGTCCATCCCCTTCAGTCTACAAAATGATTGTTCCCTCGGTTAACTCTAAAGTCTAGAACAATAGCTTGATTATTTATAGAGGGTTGTTATCTATACCTCGGCAAATTTAAAGTCTAACTTTCGTGACCAATCACTCAATGCCAACATGCGTCATAAGAATATAGCAATAGCGTGACATTTAGTTGTTTTGTAATACTATTGTGTAGTCATGATTGTTATCAAGCATTATGTTCGTGTAACACAGTAAACGACTTGAACCTGCGAGTTATGTGATATCAGGGCGAAGAAATATAGTAGAGGTATGATAAACTGAAACATTACGACAAAATAAAGATATTCTCGGCATTTTACTTCATTAATTGAACTGTTGTTCGTATTCAAGATATGATACTTTTCGACTCTTTACTAAACTCCTGACTTGATAATGACTTTTAGCAACGTTGAAACGTCGTCATTTGGAAATGAATTTTATCAGTTTTAACAGTTTTAAAACTTTATTATCGCAGATTTTTAGTGTTAGATGTATTAAGAAAGTCCTTCTTAATAGTGATATGAACTAGAAAGAAAGTACGTGTTTTATTTATACTCATCATTTATTACAAGGTTAATAATACTACAACGAGTAAAGGGGTAATGTTTTTTCCAAACGTACGATATTACAGATATGGTTGGTAAACATACAAAATAGTGTCAGTGTCTGTGATCTGAGAGATGCATGAGTACAGGACGGTTAGGTACTAACATCTTTAATGTCAAAAAAAGTCGACCCTTTTCGTCAATACAAAAAACTGACTCAAGGGCAAACATCGATTGAAACAAATTTGCAAATTCTTAGGTCTTAAGATTCTACAATTCCGTTTATTTTTTTCGGTTGCAAAACTTCAGTTGAAACAATTAACTTTTTTAGGACAAAGATTAGCACGGATTTCGCCCAAAATCCAACTCTTAAGACAAACACGGGCAGAAAACACCTTAATTGGCAATAAGCTTTCAATTATCAGTAATCGGTTAAATATTTTGTCCTAAATCCCCAGTTAGCAGTTAAATTTAAGCCGATTCTCAGTATTCAGTTAACCCCACACTGTCCCTCTCTAAAACCTTTTCACAGCAACCGTGCCTCATTATCGCCTGTATACCTGTAGTACAATAAATTTATAGTTATATTTAAAGATTTGCCCATTGTGCATGTAGGTACTATACACACTACAACATGTGGTTCCTTAAAAACAAACCCTACATAAATATATGATAGTGCATGGCTCCTTCTATGATGTTCGGTAAATAGGATTTATTGACTCAATAGACATTTGTAGAATTGTACGCATTTTAGGCATCGTACGGATGATCAGTTACTGATTTGCCTTTCAGTATTTCAGCGGCTTTTTACTTGTCTGAATAAGTACAGATTTGTAATATATTTACTTTAATAGCATAATTTACAACTTAAAGTTTGGGAAAATTATTGGGAAACCATGTACTCTTGACTTTTAATCGTAAACTCTATTATTTTAGTAGTACAGTGACATGTTGGTCTTCCAAGAGCACTTTGATTTCAAACAACAAAACATATTCAATTATTTCAGGTAAATCTAAACTGACGTCTGCTTCTATGTCGCTTGCAGGTTTTCAACATCGGCGGATTTAGGTAATGAATTTTTAACTCGATAATTAGTTCCATATTATCGAAAGATTTACTTCATAATCAGTTCATACTGCCTATATATTTAAGATATATCGTTCCTAACCAGTAATTTGCTAACTTTGCTCCACTGATCCAAAAATGAGAACTCAATCCAATCTCTTGGATTAATATTTTTTTAACTTTCTCTATACAGCTTCTTAAAGAGACTTTTTTCTACAGCATTCATGTAACACATTTTCCAACAACCTTCTGTAATTCTAGCAGCGGCCGGCGAGAAAGTCGTTCTAACTTATTAGATGAGTTGTGGCTTGCTACTAAGTGGCCATAAGTATCTTGTTAAGACATCTGGTGTTGATTCGTAGTAACCACATCTAACACTTTTTTTCCGACGATGGACTTGGACCCAGATGAAATTTAAATTACCAAACCTTTTCTCTCCCGATTCTAAGACTCGGTTTTCGTGTTTCCGTGACCTTTTCTGAAATTCACACGTTCAAAATTGCTCTATTTTAAATAAGGAATGCATGTCGTGATATATTTGCGGCGAGAGTCACGAATATTTGAATCAAACCCCGCGGTGTTATTTTGTTTTTTAGCGTTCGTCCAACAAATCACCATACACCAAGAGGGGAACTATCAGTTGGCAGGGTTACGAATTTGGCACACGGAAATCTTAACTTGGCGGTCAGACAGATTTCAACCAGGAATTTCAATTGGTCATCGTTGCTTGAGAACAAGTTATACGTAAAACTATACAGCGATGGAAATGCAGTACTGTACAAAATTAAGCTGTAAAACAATTATCAGCCTATATTCTTGATTGCCTATCGAAGCGACTCCTGTATGAGAACATTTAGAAAAAAATAGAAGTTGTTAGAGTCAGTTTTGATTAAGCAAACACATCATCATTTATGTGCTAAGAAAGTTGATATTTCAGAAGAAGCATTTATTGCAAAAGCAACATCTACAACATTAACCGAAACTAATGGCTTAATATCCAAAAGCCCATGCGTCATAGTTTACTTTACAATGTCACGCAAGGAACCTTTTGGTTGGTGCTTGAAGTTTCAAATCTGCGATCCATACAGCTAGTGAATAAAAAATGTCTTGAGGAAGAACGAAAACCGAATGACAATTGAAAACATTTGTTTACAAGACTGTATACGACATATACCATCTTTCAAACGTGTATTGTTAAATATATTTGAGACAATGGGAACAGTTGTCTTATTGATCAAAATTATGTGATCTAATCTGGTATTAAGGATTTTTAGCGCTTTTTAAAGTGTTCACTTGGGTTTTTGACTGAATTGTGAAAAAAAGGAAAAACAATTAAAAATGACCGGATACGAGGGTCCATTAACACTGAATGGGAACAACCACATTCAACGAGTTTTTGCCTTTCAACTCCTGTTGTAATTTCCGGACATATCTCTTTTAAAAATCCATATGGAAGTTGGATCTAGATTCACGTGGAATTAATTTGTAAATTTGCGCGCGCCACCTTGTTCGGATCCATCTAACTATCATAACTACGTGCAATTTCAACCGCCTACAAACTAAGAAAAATATCAGAAGTTGGCTTGTTTAACAGTGGTCACTTTGACATTTTACACTTTTGTTTCCGTTCTTTTTGTTTTGAAGCAAAACGTTTTCGTTTCTTAACAATATCAACAATTTCAAACATTTTCCTGTTTGTTTTTTCAGGCAGGCATTAGGTCTGCCAAATAAATCACAAGATGTGGACGTTTTGAAAATAGTAAATGATTATGACAGCATTTGATATACAAAGCGCCCGTACAAACGTGTAAAGTTGAAAGATAAACATTACAAGGGGAACGTGATCTAGAATAAGCAATTTGTGCTTTGGGCTAGGTATCTTAACAGTGCAGCGCCATAAATCTTATAGTTATAGGTGAAATCATCGCATTAGTTCTTACTTATTGAACTAACAAGATACTATCGAAAACCTATCTTCTCTTTAGTATAAATATCAACAGTAAAATAATTACATGGTTATGTATACGGGGATTATCTTCATATGCTTACCACGCGCTTCATCATGAGTTTCATCATTTCGCGCTGACCTCATTAACAGAGCGTTACTCGAGTAAAAACGTCAATGATAAAAATGTAATTGACCAAGGCAACTTACAAATATACCCTTTCTCTTTTTTTAAAAAAAGTATCATGCTCTGATAACAGCGTAGTTTCGCTTGTCAATGTACAATCGAGATGTCTTCTGTGGAAATCTTCAGACGATCGCTATAACCTTTAGTATACAGAATAGCTACAAAGACAACAACAGCGAAACGTCCATCTTGGTTAATTACTTTGGCGAAAGGCTCCAAGTATCAGGGACGAACTCCGGAATGACCCAACGAGTAGTTTCCGCACCGTAGAACGCATATCGTATTCATTAATTTGTCCTGTGTCATCAGGTATCGCTTTCAAATCCGATAATTCCAAGATTAGCTTTGAAGGACTAGAAAATGAGCAAGTCATCCCCCTTTCAAGGTCTGATAGGACTAAGTTTTAATATACCATAAAACTTCTTCATTTGAGCTTAAGCATTGAGTGTAGAAAACAGGGTTTTGAAAGTGAGGAATACTTTCAAGGATCGGAACAAACCGATAGGCTACTCAGTACTCACCGATGTGCTGCCAGTTTCATTGTGAACTCGAGAAGCAAGCGAAGTAAAAAAAACTAGAGACACAATATATTTGCAGAGTGACTTAAGTTTGATATCTCCATTATCTTTTTTTCAAAATAGCGGCGTGTTTAATTGAGAGAACAGAAGCCGCTGTAATTGGTCTTGATAAAGACAAAGTCAACTCACCGTGTTCGGCTCCATCTTCGCCCTTGCCGTCCACCTTTCGTCCTTTGATCTGTACGTGTTTGTGGGATCGTGTATATATTTGCTTGTTGCTCTTGAATGCCATTTTCCATCCTTTACGACACTTCGCCCTAATGTGAATTGCTTGGTCCCACTGCAGTGGTTTCTGAAAACAAAACGAATGATTCTCAATTATTGCTCGTGGCACGTGCAATACTGGATTAAGATGCTGCATTAGTCTTGAGAGACTTGTTCCAGCGACTGCCTTAAAACATAAACTAGAAGTAGTAGAATGGCACTTCATATTTACCTGATTACAATCAAGGGGCTGTTTTGGTGAGCCTGATTTTGCCACGTTCCTGCGATAAAAGCATTCACCCTGTGAGATGATTATCTAGCTAAATGTCGTAATGTCCATATAAAATGAGAGCTTAGATACATGTATAAAATATACTGGGCACGTGTTCTTTGAACATGATCCACTCACGCAAAAAGAAAAAGTTGAGCGAAGAAGAAGCCGAAACTTTGACATAGTTTCATGTTGTCTGCTTGTCCGAAGAGGATCTGATAGAGCAGCGTGAAGTAACTGTAATGAGGTACGGTTGGTGAACACCGTTATATATGTCCTTGAGTGGGTGGTAACATGCAAGTTTATTTTGCACCGAGTGCAAACTGTTAAAGTGGCATGGTTTAGTGCGACGCGAGGGGGTATCCCTAGGTATCCACAGGCGTTTTTGGTTTCATCGGCTGCGCTGAGTGCAATATGATCTATCTTTTGTTTTTATATGGCAACATTTGGGAGTTAACTTCTTTTAATCGTGTTACGGTTATAGCAAAAACCACTGCTGCATGTGGTCTGAAAATGCGGTAGACTTAAAAAAAGAACACTGGGAAGTCGCCTTGTTTGTATTTGAAAGGAAAAATTTTTATACCGAAAAGTTGCCCATAAGTAAAACTGAAAGAGGAGAAAATTATAAAGGGAATCCACGGAAGCTGGTACAACAGTAACAGAAATGCGGTATTTTTTCAAAATTTGTTTGCTGAATCCTGACAGCTACACGTACAGAGGAGAGACAGCCATTGTTTCTTTCATCTTGCACAAGCCTTGCATGGCGATCGACAAACTTATCGCTTGATCTGACCTAAAATTGAAAATAGTTTATTTTAAAACGTTTTCCTTTTAGGATAGTCAGTTCTAAAGTAGGTGGAATAGCTAAATAAACACAAGTGCTGGAAGATTTTACAAATTCTATAAATAAGAAAAATATTCGCACGTGCACCAATGGTTTGGCTTTGAGTTAAAGGTGTGAACGGAGCCCTGGCGTGAGATGGCAACGACTCCTCTCCTGGTTCCGCCGGTCCCACGGAGAAATAAAGAAATCTGGCAGGAAAACAGGAAACTCAATAAACGTGCGCGCACTTTCCCAAATAAAATATTTGTCGTAGAAAGGTTGTTACGAAAAGTTCACTTGTGTGTGTTGGTTTCCGAGGCGGTTGGTTGAAAAATATCCCACTGCTTCACTAAAGAGGTGTCGGTACCGTGCCTTTCACTTCTGAGAAGGTTTTGCGGTGTATCTTTGGTGAGTCTTGTGGATATGACTTTATTGACTTTATATTATTTGGCTTGTTATTCTTTCAACTACATCCGGATGTTATGAAAAATTGTCCACTATAATCCAATCGCATTAAGCCTTAAATTAGAAAAAGGATATAACGGTTTCTTTGCTCGAGTTTACAGCCTCGCCAAATTAGATGGTCCCACACCATCATGTATCACCCGTTGTTATTGCTTTCCGCACGCCCACCTACTAGTTCCACCCCGTGACGCACTCGTCTCTAAAACCAAGCCTCGGACACTTTGCGTGGTGTTACTTCCTGAAACCTCAGTGAAGATCAAGAGTGTCGTAATCGTTCTCTTCTTTCTTGATCCTGAAATGGTTGTTTTTACCTCAACAGTACAGTTTGGAGGACGTTTAGTCAAACATGATTTTTTTAAAATAAATATAGTCACTGTGGCATCAAGAGACACCGTATTATTGTTGCTGTGACTCAAACTGACAGAGTGAAAGAAAAACTAATTCTTCCGGTCAGAAAGGCTCACAAAACGCAGGTTAATAGCTCTCCTGCTTGCCTAAAGACTCGATTATTTTTCTCTCCTAAATTTATCACACCAAAATCCTCATGACAGTGCGAAAAGAATGCAGAGAGTTTGAAACTTACAACAAGTTCATGTTACGTTTTTAGCTTTCTTCACGTCTTGTGACTAAACCACAAGTTGACAAAGTGCACTCATCAGGTCGTTTGCGTCTCATCATTTGTACAACAAAAGAATAATCTGTGGTTATTCAGTGTTGCTCACACCCGTCAGTTTATGTATCCAGCAGAAAGCGCGGCATTACAATAAAAGCAATTGTTTCACCAAAGCACACAGCGTGAAGTGAAGACTTCTTGGATTGTGTAGGCCGACCACCGGCCACCCAAGCTTGCATTCTTGTCTCTTCTCTTTTTCCCTTTCTCTTTGTTTCGGAATAGAGGTTGACATATGAAGTCAAATACATTTATAGTGATGGTCTTTACCTAAGAACAAGGGGAAGATTATATAATATATTAAAGTTTAAACAAAAGAAGAAAATCTAGTAAGCCAGTTCAAAATAGATAATTTGGTCGATTGCTAAACTCACCGATTCTTTTTTAATGAGAAAATTTCAATAACTAAGTTAATTGTCATCTCCCATTGTAGAAAAAAATGCCGTAATAAATTGATTGTGATGTAAACTAACTTCTTATATGAAGGATCCTATTTTAACAAACTCAGGAAACACATTTGGGTTTCAAATTTAATTTGCAAAGAAGGTGGAATTATAGATGATAACTATTATTATTGTGCTTATTATTATAAGAAGCTAAGCCTGATTACGCTTCGTATGCTTCTCCACAACCACTGATTTATACCAACTGGTAAAATGATTAATTGTCGTGTCTTTGGTAAGGATTAACCATGAGTCACGGCTTTGTAAGACAATACGTTGACTGTTGAGAAACAGACGTTTCTCCTCGGTCAATCCATTTTGCGTTGAATGTTGGAAAATTACACAAAACAGCGCAAGCGGTATCCCGCTGGTTCTCACCACCTCCTAACCACAAACAAAATACTGACATATGTTCAGTTGAAAGTCATGGGCGGTGTGTGCCCTTAAGTCTTTAGTACACGGCTTTGATGTGTCCTATATTGTTTCCTCTCAGCGAGAGAATGAAGTAGATTTTGACAAAACTGTGAAATATGCGGTAGCTACTATCTTTGTTTGTTCCTGTCATGACCAGATTTGTCCGCGGCCACCATGGGACGTGAAAGCGCACAAACGAAGTTGTTGAGTATGGCTACATCAATTTGTAATTTTAATACACCATGCAGTTGCTATTCATTAGGCAACGAGTGTGTAGCTGTTTCCTCGTCTAAGATCTTCGTGCTGCCCATTATACCCGCAGAATTACCATAAGTTTACTGCTAGCAGGATCAGCGGGCGCCGACATCAGTTCGCAAGAGACGGGGCTCCGTGTGAAGCCAGGTTAATTTCGTTCTGTTTTGACGTGATATCTCCCTAGGCCCTGTGGACAACTCAAGAATTAATACTGAGGAAACTGAATTACAACCATATGTGCTGCCTGGACGAGGCATTCTGCACTTCACAGCAAGGTATTTACACACCTAGTTTGTCGATTACGTTGATCTAGTCTCTAGATCTGCTCTGAGTATAGTAACTTATAAGCTAAAAATGTAATGGGGTGCAGGATTGCCTGATTAACCCACTAACTAAAGGCTGTAAACCCTGCACCCTCCACTCTATTTGGTCCTATTTATTATTAGGTCCTTTGATCTTGTAAATAATATAATTATGTTGAAAATAGATACTGATTAACACTGCTGAAACCGTTGATCTGACAATTTCTAGTTGTCGGTCGTTAAGTACATAAAACCATCACTAACTGAAAGCAAAAATGGAACAATGAATATCATCTTAAATAGCTCAAAAATTCCGCTTCAATATAAAACTGATAAAAGCTGGCTTCACATTCATACCATTAATATATGTCTCCCGGTGTGTTAGAGCAATAATCATGCTATTGTTCTATAGAGATCAGTACCCAGACATTTCTTGATGGTACGCAAAGTTGCACTCAAACTTGTTAAAGTTGTAGTCAGTTTTAATAAAT
>JAOEHT020153933.1:0-11906 GCA_025448195.2 Parazoanthus atlanticus
GACGAGGATGGGGGGGGGGAGGATTTTATTCCCAGGGTCAATTCTCCGTTTTCAGTACTAAAAACGCCGTTTTGGGTCCGAATATTACCAAACTTAAAGCCTGCCTCATGCACGATGGCCGAATTGGCAACAATAAATTTAAATTGCTGAAAAGTTGGTTTTGCCGATATCACGTGGGCTGAACATCTCGGGGTGCATTTAAACCTGGTTCACATTTGTGAGATAAGCACAAGGATAAGAAATTTAAATAGCAAAGGACAAGACGAAAGAATACCAGGTGTATGACTAAATGGAACCAACTTCTCATGCACATCGGTGTCCCTTTGATTTTTCCCTTGTTATTTGAATCTCTCAGGTGTAGTGTAGTGTAGCGTAAACTGTATTATTCTGTATTTTTTTTTTGTGTTTTTGACAGTAACTATTGTCCTGTAGCGACGTACCCAAACTTAAGTGTCCAAATTTTATTAAATTTATTAACTTTTGAATTTTGAGAAATATTAAAATATATTTTAAACTTTTGTTCCGAGACAATCATAATAAATTGTCATTTTGTTGGTTGTCATCATCCGGTTCAAAGGCAATTCATGGTGTACCAAAACCGTCTTTAGCAAGTTATGATTAATGTTTTCTTATAAGTTTAAGATGGTTTTAGTTTTTATGTTGATATATCTTTATTAACTATACATTTATTTGTGATTCTTAGGAACGCCCCTCACTTGATCAACCGCTGGGTATAACGATTGCAGGCGGTAAAGAGACGGGATATGGTGTGTTTGTGTCGAAGGTAATGAGAGTATTTAGAGGTGATCAACTTGAAAATCGGCGAAAACCAAGAATATGTGCATGAACTCTTCTGAAATGAAACGTCGAGTCGCAAATATTTGAGAGAGCCATTTTTTGCATTGCACTGCATTGTATTGTATTGTGTTGTATTGCGTTGTGTTGTATTGTATTGTAATATTGTATTGTTGTGTTGTGTTGTATTGTGTTATGTTGTGTTGTGTTGTGTTATATTGTATCGTGTTGTATTGTGTTGTATTGTCTTGTCTTGTGTTGTATTGTCTTGTCTTGTCTTGTGTTGTATTGTATTGCATTGTGTTGTGTTGTGTTGTAATGCATTGTATTGTATTGTATTCGAGAGGCAATCAGTGATGATAACATTTCAAGTAAAATGGATAATAGCAGATCAGTTTCAACTTCCATTCTATAGAGCGTTTTCACTCAATCCCAAGAGACATAAAAGACAAATAACAGGGTGGCTATGTTGGTGTACCAAACAAAAGAAACTAATTACAACTCCATTGTAAAAGGGCACCAACATGGCGGCCATGACGTCACATGGAAACGCTCTATTGAACTATGTACTGTATTGTAATGTATGCATTTTATGATATATGTCGTCATTTATATTTTCCTTCACAGTTTTGATATAGAAAAATTGCCTCGTACTTCGTCAGTCTATCTTAGCAGTACACAACAGCAATATCCACTACCCTCTTTTTTTCATGGTTAGAGCTTTTACGTTTTGAAGCCACAAACGTCACCTTCCATATTACTTCATCAATCACATCAAACTTCACTCTATGCTTAAGGAAATATTTTGGTAAAATTATTGTATAAACGGTGTTTTACTTCTTTTTAACAACCAGTCTCCGTAGCAACACTGTCTTTCTTCTGTTTCCCGTTAATCGATTCCGTTCTTTGTCGTTCAGGTGGACAGAAACTCGCGGGGAGCGGACGCGGGCTTAAGACGAGGAGACCAGGTGCGGAAACTTGTGTTATGATGGTGGAAAAGTGTTCCATTTTTGAAAATTGATAATTTTAAGGTGTTGCCCGGCAAAATATCTAAAACTTGTTGTTAAGTATCTTGGTTGAGGGTCTGGTGTAAAAAGTTATGGACTTCTTCATCCCTCAGATTCTCGAAGTAAATGGACACAGTTTCGAAAATACGCCTTACTCCAAGGTGAGTCGCAACCAGTTGTTGCAGAGTTGCTGATTAGACTTCTTCTTGTATAGATGGAAGCTTGAGCAGCTCTACCGATCTTCTAAACCTTGCAAAATTGTATCTTAACGTGCATAACACTGTTAAAAAACTTAATCAAACCAATTTAACTACAGATTACGTAATTTGTTTATCATCTGCCCCTCTAGAAATAAACATACATAAATGAAAGCTAATTAATGTAAGTCGAGATTGTGTAATAAACGGAACTAATACGGTTAACTAAAAGGGATTATAAAGAAGGGTAAAGTGGCATTTAATTCAAATTACCATGGCAACGGAGTGATGTCAACAGATACCGGCTTAAGCTTTTACATTTGATAGTTTGGAAACGTAAACACACGGAGCTTATCTATAGCTGATTGCCTTGCTAAATGTGAAGTTGCTAAATATGAAAGCTTTTGCGCTTGTGAGAGTGTAGAGCAGACATACGTATCGGTCTATATGTGTATGATGCCTGTATGTATCTATTTGCTCATTTTATGTGTGTGTGTGTGTGTGTGTATATGTGTGTGTATGTATGTGACTTTCGTGTGTGTGTGTGTGTCAAACTTTGTATTCCCCTTTGTGTGAATGCTTGTGTTTTCGTGTGCATCTGCTTGTGCGTGTCTCTGTGTGTGTATAAGCCACTTTCTCAATCATGCGCAGAACAACTTTAGGGCTTCAGCTGGCGGGCTACACGTATATTGGAAACATGGCGGATTGGGTTAAGAAAGAAAAAAGATTGATTATTAATCAATTGTTTAATTAAATGATTGATTGATAATCAATCTTTTTTGTTTCTTAATCCAATCTGCCATGTTTCCAATACGTGTAGCCCGCCAGCTGAAGCCCTAAAGTTGTTCTGCGCATGATTGAGAAAGTGGCTTATTCGCACAGACACGTCAGTATTTTTATAGAGATACAAATGGACACAAATAACCACGCTGAAGTGCTGCAGCCATAATCCGAGACAAAAGTTGGCGTGGTTAACAGTTGGTTTTGTTTATTATACAATATCGACACATTTATAGCGATGTTGTAGGTCACATACCAAGTATTAATACTATTTTCTTCTTCCTTTGTAGCGGGGCAGTGGCAATAGTCTCCAACTCATTTCGGGCTCGCTTTTATGTCTATCTGTATGTATATTAGCTTCTATAAATTGTAATTTGATCATTAACTAAAGCTTTAACTACTATTTCTCAACTTCAGGCAGACATTTAATCTAAAAGAAACCCAGCTGATAATTTTGCTTGCTTTTAACCGCTTAAACTGCTTATTGAAATAAACCTATAATCTGCTTTTAACTAAGTTACAATGAAGCGTTTTAATGCTGCTACGATAGTTTAAAGGGGCAACTGCTAAAAAGCTAAATCCTTCAACTGTAGTTTCAACTGTACTTGCCACGGGCCTCAGTTAAAAATGTATTCAAGTACTGCACTTTAAACTGAATCCTTTGTAAATTTAACTGCCGACAATCTTTAACATTCACACTTTTTTAACCTGCTAGTAACCGTGTAATCGAAGCGTAACTTCTAAGATTAAAGCTAAGATAATCTTCATTTTCAGATATATAGCAAGTGTTTGATTCTCCAAAAAGAGTTTTTTTCAGTTCCACCCTTTCCTTTTTTGTTAATTGCTAATCGTCACGGTTAGCGTGAAGAGCGGTCGAGCTCATACGCATCCCCACAGTGCTCTTCAACAAAGCGCACGCAAGGCGTGCACTCTCCAAACAAGAAGATTGAAATTATTAGATTCACTATCCTGACAAGGGCTTTGTTATGACGATAAGATCAATGACGTCACAAGTGCTTTTTGCACAGCTCTCTCCCGAAGACGTGCCTGATCCACCATTAGTTTCAAATATATATTTATGGAGTATCAAACACCCTCTGTTTGTGCAATATAAAACTAGTGCTGCAGTCACAGGGCAGAGTATTAAGTGTTGTAGTCAGTTTACTTGAGTTTACTCGCAAAATCGGCATGAAGATAAAATGAATGATGAACGAGTAGATTTTTTATTCGTAACTGTGCAGGTATTTAGTTGCCTTTGCAGCTTGTACTTTGTACAAAGTTACTCAGTTATGTTTTCAATTTACAACATTTTGCGATTTGGCTGCAGATCTTGTGATCGACTTTTGGTAGACTGACTCTGCGCTGCGACTGCGACGAAGAAGAAATTCTTGACGCTATAATTACTTATTAGTGGCTGTTCACGTTGTGACTGTTTGTGGTTGTTGTAACTGAGATATTTAGTATATTTCTGTCCGTCTATATTTGTCTGTGTGTGCCTGCCTGTCTGTCTGTCTGTCTGTCTGGCTCTCTATTTTACTTAGTCTGTCTCTCTGTTTATGCTACTGTCTTTTACCCACCCGCCCGTCCGTTTCAAAATGATGAAGAAGTGGCTACTGGACAAACATATCCAGACATGCAATGTGACAGACAGACACACGGTCGAACTAACAGAAATACAATCACAACCAACCAGGTGGACGAACAAATCGACCTGTTTTTATTCCACTGATCTGGTTGATTATACTGTCTGTCAGTCTGTTCAACCGTATGTCTGTCTGTCTGTCTGTCAGTCACCATTTATGTATGAATATTTGTGTCCGGTGGCCACTTCTTCATATTCTTGAAAAGCTACAATAATCCCTATCAGTATTTTCTCTGTCCCCTGTAGTTACCTTCAGAGTTGCGCCCATTTACTGTCCCCGTTATATCTTTCGCTGACTGTATCTCATCGAGTCGGGTACTAATCAAGTTTCTCTATTTCAAAAGGCGAAGGATATCTTGTCTCGATCAACGCGTGTGACGATGACAGTTAGAAGGAATATAATAGGTGAGTTGGGCGACAAATTCAAAAACAGTTTGTTAAAGTTAATACTCTCCTGCGTGTTCTGGCGTGGAAAAATGTGTCCAAACCACTGTTTTGGTCGCTTCGTAACCGTACAAACAAATTTCTGGTCTGGAGTTCGGTTTTGGGCTTCCGCAAAATAACCACAACAGATTAAAACGTTAAACCGATTCACCGATTGCGTGTTTGGGACAGCGTCGCCCTAACACCGGAAAGTGCCGCTCTGTTTGAAATAAGATTTGATTTAACGGCAGCTCAAAACAAGTTTCAGGGCGGTGAAAAACTTCAATGGTCGCATGGCCATGAAAACTCGCAATTCGTAACATGACCATTTATTTTTTTCTTGCGAAAAATGGAGATTTTTTGTTATTACTTTCGTATCGAATTTGAACTGAGAGTTGTTAATTCACTTGGTGCTTTTTCCTTTCTGTAACTCCAACTTGATCAGGCCACCCACGTGGAGACGGCCTAAGAGAATAGGAGATCCGGCTATAACCGCGAATGTGCACGTGTTGGGAAACGGGTCACGAGCGCGGGATAACTCGACCATCCACTCACCTTCCGCTCCACAAGGGTGAAGACGTGACCAAAGAAAATCGTACATATTTATTGCTCCCAGCTTGTCACTGAGAGTGCTAGAGCGCAAGCCCAGCGGTTTAACGTCCCTACCTTTACAAAACCAGGACGGCGAGACACGTCGAAATAACAGCTGCGCATGCGTAAGCTGTAGTAAATGACGAACGCTAGCAAATTTCTAAGATGGCGCTTCAAAACCTTAATCCCATTTTTACAGCTAAAGTAAGCAATCTCTAAATTTTTCAGTCAACCAAAACAATGCGCTGTTACCCTATCACTGACAGTCGACGAAGAATGCAAGATAAGAAAAATTCTTTGTGTTTAAACCCTTGTTTTTGCGAGCTGCACACACTTTTTGCAAGTTTGTAAGGCTTGATTGACGTTTTTCCAACATGTCGGACGGCTGCTGCAATAGTTATTCTTTATTCTCTTCTTGTTTGCTTCACGTACCATTCCGAATCGTTTATAATTTACTTTTATGTGGGGGAGTGTGAGCCGTATGATATGCACCAGAGACTACAGTTTTGAACCCGGACAAATAACAGACGGATCTACGTCGGCAACAAAGCCCGAAAAAATGGGGCTTTGACGTTTTATTTCTAAATATGACGATGAAAACGAGGCCAGCTGTGTGCATTTCACGTGCAGTCTGCCGTCGTAGTTGATGTCGCCGTCCTCTCCTGGTATTGTTAGCTCCCTAATGTGCCGGAGAGGGATTAAGACTAGGACAGTTGATGTGGGTGCCGGTGAAGAGCCCAACCTCAACTATGTTTCTCGCTATATAGCTTCTCTTTGTCTCTCATATGTCGCACTTCCCCTTCCGCCTAATATACAGACTATTTATTGTCCATGGAAGTTGTTGGGAAAGCAAATACCACATTCTTAATTCTCCTTGTCGAGAGTATAAGCGGGCAAATGTCCCTGTCCACTGGCGGTATGTCGAAAGAACTGAGACTCGTCATTTTAGTTCCCCGAGACTCAATGAACTGGCCTTTCCCACAAGCGTCTGCAGTGAGTCCCAGCCTCTGCATAATGCTGCCACATGTACTCTTGGGTGCACTAGCCTTTCAAGATGCTGCGAACGCCAAACAACCATTCTTCGCATCTGTTATGTCAGCGAGTGTTTGACTTGCATTGAAGACTGTTTTGCGTCATGTCAGTGAATGACTGTGGACCGAATAATTATCAGCGCTTTACAAACTTAGTTTTAATAGTTTTTACTGATGCGTTTTAGCGCTTCATGAGCTCGTTTGTTCTCTGTTCGTCATAATATTATTAGCATCTCACCTCTTCGAGAGGCCCTCTTTAAATTGAGTGGTGCTTTATCTAGCTGCCACCTCTATTTCCGAGATTGTAGTATGTTTTGTCTTTTTCGATGGTCACGTATGAAGAAAAGCGATTCGCAAAGTATGTCTTGTTTCAAAGACTTGAAAGGCAAGATTTATGCGAGACGTCCAGGTTCAGTTAAAATTGTGAACAACGTAAGTAATCGTGTCGTGCTTAGAATGAAATGTCATAAACTTGCGTCTCTACTCGAACATACTTAAAATTGGACAACTTAGTGACAAACAGCTCATTTTTATAGCCTCTCTCAATCACCGCGAGTGATTACCAGTATTTCACTCTTTTATACCTCAGGAGTCACGTCTCACAGTTCATTTTTACATTTTCAAACTATCCACAACAACAGATCCAATACAATTTTTGACCTTGATAAACACAACTTTTGTTTCTCCCATATTTCCTTGCGTTTACTGGAACAACTGTTGCGTTGTGTGATAGAAATACGGAAAATAAAATGTAAACTAACTACATTTTAGAATCGATGGAGCTACAAGGAGTGATGCTCTGTATATTTTCTTGAAATACTTGTGACGTAATCAGTAATGAAATATGGCACTTACCAAGTATGGGTGCCGTTCATTTAATATTCATTGCGGCCATAATGAATTTACGTAATATGGGAAAAAACCTTGAATTATTTACTTGAACCCTAGTATTTTAAAGACTTTGAGTCCTGTTGATGCTTCTTGAGGTCGCTCTCAGGTTGGGCAATACAGCAGTGGCCTGACCGCCCATAAATAGAATAATATCCACAAATATAAGAGACGAAAGAGCTCCAGTACTAACAAACTGCCCTACTGGGTCATTTCTGTATCAGTTATATATAAAGATGATGTATGATATTTTTCTTGCAAACAATGACTATGTTTGACTTTCGTATTATAATATTCTTTGTACAAGAACGTCGAGGGTGTATACTGAGATCTCAGATCCTTCCATTCTGCAAAACAACGACAGTAAATTGTACAAACGTGACATCGGACCAGAAGACATTCCAATATACTGCAGATGTTTTTGTGACTAATGCCAATCAAGTTTCTTTATAAATATTAGTCTGGTCGAGGCTACTTGAAAAGTTAAAATTAAAACATGGATCGACACTCGGGATACTCTTGGCCAGAGGCGTTTAAATGTTTCGCGGCGAGAGGCCTCTCTCTTGTGCAGGCGGCATGGATGATAAGTTTTCATGATTGGGATAACGGCTCACAGTCGCTTGTTTCATCCACTTATCTATTAGTTTTCTCTGAGGAGCGATTTTAAGGAATTTTCTGACCGATGTTATTGGTGCAGCAGTCGCGTTGTTAGCCGTTTAGCGTGTGTGACTGGCAATCCAAAAGTCGCAACTGAGTTCGAACCCCAGCGCGACCACTGTGCTGTATCCTAGCGTCTTGATTGCAAGATTCTTAACCCGACATGCACCAGTCGACTCAGTTTGCTGGAGGCTTAATCTCCCGTCTGCCGTCCAGTTGGAGTCACGTACTCTCATCCGCTTCAAACTGAAGAAGATGAAAGCACCGATCTTATGAGCCCGATTGGTTAGGAAAAAGTTTTGCTTGCTACTCAGGCTGCGGTCAATACTGCACTGAATGCATCTTCGAGTTTCAACTAAAAGAGGGCGAATAGTGTTCCCAACCCCCACCCCCACGATAAGCCTCCCTGATCCCCACTGTCTCCCAAATGTTGAATACTTCATCCAAAATAACAGGGTGTCAGTGTATATGGCGGGATATGGTTCAAGAGCACAATGTTTTGACTGGGTTGTTTTCCCTTATGATGTGAAATAAAAACTGGAAATGATACCATCGAATCAGTCAACTTCTTCAACAGCAATATATAAATATGAAGTTTATTACATTCTATTTTTTAAAATGGCACATATGAAGTTTCAGGTCCAATAATTCCACGTTTGGTCTTTCGATATTTCAAAGCCAGGATCTAGGACGCTCGACTATTTTGTGGTATAAAAACAAAAGAATTTTCGTTACCGCACTTTTACAAAAGTTAGAAATTTAAAATTGCTACTATCATATTTCTTTTTGTAGTGAAAGCTACTGCATTTATATTTTCGTAGATTATGCTTCTGTACGCACCCCTACTCCTTTCCCTTTAAAGTTTACCTCCCCACCACCCCTCCCCTCCCGGCTTTCTAGAAACATCTATTAATGGTTTGTTTAATTTTGTAACTTGTCCGATCAGCACTTCTAGAAAACCATTTGTCTTATTGAATTTAATTGAATATGTCTTTTATTCTAATTTTAATTTAATTACATGTCATAGTTATCAGTTCGTGAAATCTTCTAGTCATCTTTTAATCCAGATCCCCAAAGAGAATATAAGTTAAGTGCAGAAAAGTAAACAAAACTACGTCTATGAAAACAAACCCATGCCGACAATAGTCTTGCTTACCCTTAGGGAATATTGTTTCAAGGATTCTTTTGGCATATTTCTTTACAATTCGTTTTTAACACCGCGTACAGTGTATCGATGATATTAAAAAACCGCTTTCGATGAATTTTAATCTTGCGGTTTTCCGAAACCTCAAACTTATCGTATCCGTTTTTACTTTTTTGAAATAAAATTTACTGAAATAAAACGTCTGGACTATGATCAAAAGGTAGATTTCGTATCTGAGTTTTGTGGCTTTACTCTTCGTTTTGCAGCTGATCAATTAACTTTTGTTTTCCCATTATTTACACGATGTTGTTTGAAAGTATAATGTGAAACATAATTGAAATTCTTTACAAAAGTTATGAATACAAGATCACGCCTGAGTGCTGCACCGATTGCGGTCGCGATAAATTCTCATATGAACATGGAATTGTTCTTTCAGGCTACAAAGAGATGATTACGACCCCGCCACCCTCGAAGGATGGCAAGTCACAGAGTAAGGTAAGATAAGATAAGATAATTGTTTCATTGAAATTGCTCTCATTCACGCGCCTGCTTTCTTTGAAGTTAAGTTGAGTTCTCACTCGCTTTTGAAACTGATTCCATCGCAACCGCTGAACTAGCAGACCACAAATTTGCATGAATATCGGCTTCTTTCAAGTCCTCCTCAACTTTTAGATTGGATTTTCAAGATGTTATGCAGTTTATTTCAAAATGGCGATTCCGATGTGACGGATGTAAGTTAGCTCATTCGAGTTGTATTATAGTTGTATCGCATACGCTTTAGAGCTCGAGTCGACGATAAAATGATTTAAGCTTGTTTACAAAATTAGTTTGTTTCTTAGATTTTGAGATATGACAAACGAAAGGGTCGGCGTATATTAGCCAGTTTTGTTGGTAGAAATACTTAAGCAATTGCCTTTCAACCACTGAACACAATTTCGTTTTTATTAGAAAACCGGGTTTGTACACAGCAGCTTTGACATTTGTTTGAATTATTAAACGCCAACGTGCTAGGAATATTATTTCCCTGGAACTTTGTTTGAAATAATTTCGAGATAAGTTTCGACTTCCGCTGTATCGCGATATGGGCGCGTACGGCAGTCTAACGTTGTATTTCGTTGTGTGGATTTCAGGATGTTCATAGAAGTTCGTCGGATTGCACCGATCGCCATCGGCAAACCCAAACTATGAACAACCGATTGTCCACTCCTGAGATTTACACATCGGGTAAGTTTGTCGGAGTTTGTTCGTTTTATCAGTAACATTCTTCAAGTATCTGCTAGTTTAGTTGAAGTTAAATCTAGCTCAGAATTAGAAGTCGTGTCGTTTAAACGTTGTCACTGGCAGTCCTTATCTAATTCTTCATCTGTCGGAGTTGCTTAAATCTAATCTAGAACTTATTAAAAAGAAATCAAAATATTGCGCTAATATATGTGGCTGGTCTGGACATTTTCACACCCTGTATCAAACAATAAAACTGGATTGACAATACATGGATATCTAATGATTGTATACAGTCAGTAGTTATTTTAAAAGTTTTTACAATGCCATTTTGTATCAGTGCGAGCAAAGATAGCACATTTCAGTTTCCAGCTATTGTTTGTATACTAATGTTAAGATTGTGAAGCACGTGATTGTGGTTAAACCCGGTTAACAGCTCGGTTCAAGCGAGCTTTGGATTGGGGTTGGATAATTTTCAAAGAGCGGAAATTCATAATCATTATTTGTTCACATGAATTGAGCTGATACCATAACCCCGGAAATTATGTAAACCTTTTCGCTAGAAAAGCGAACTTTTTGTTATTGTTCATATTTTGGTTATTTTTTGCAACAACTAAATTTATGTTAGCTCTTGTAGCATTGGTAGAAAGTAGTGTTTTTCAAGTTCTTTTTTCTTTTGATATTTTAAAACACAACTGAAGAAGAAGGACTGTAAAGTGTTTGTTTCTACGAATAGTTTCCCCTAATCACGTAATCGTTAAGTCAGATCTATTTTTGGCCCTAGCCTTGTAGGGGAGTTTAAGTGTTTCTTAGTGTTGCAATATATATCATAAGACTTCTTGATAATCTTTCGCATACACTGTGTCTAGTTTCGTAGCATCTTGTGTGCTTCTCATGATCTCAGAATGCCTTTCTTGTCTTTCCCTCTTCATTTCACAGGTGCAAACAAGCGACACCCGGTAAGTGAAAATTGCTTAGCAAACATCTCCAAGGCGAACGTTTCGGAAAGTACAACAATAACATTTTGGCGTAATTGATGATAATTGTTATGAATTAGTAGCTTTTAATTTAGTTTGACTGTTCCAGGATTATATTTACTCGCCCTATCCAAGTCACGTTTGCAAGCCGAATCGGTTAATGTGTATTAAAAGACAACTGGGACTCGTCTTTACATTACTTAGAGTTTGTTACTTAGACATTTTTCATCTTATTGCTATTTAATTTTAATTATACGGTTGGTTGGTTGTTATGTATTTGATGAGTGCTGAAATGAAACGAGTCCAGGCAAACCACGCACACAAAACTCTGCCCCAAATCTTTACATTCTCCAAGTTTTTTACGCGCTGCTGATTCCTGGTCATAAATTAGCAGGGGGTGGGGGTCCACCCCCTTAGTCGTGGTTGAAAAATCAGAAAAACGATATTTGTTCCAATACAAAGTCTTATAGAACCGACTCAAAATCTAAATCAAATTAAAGGGTTTTTTTCCGTGCGCGTTGGGAGGTTGCGTTATGCTGTCAGTATCTTTAACCCT
>JAOEHT020154000.1:0-11904 GCA_025448195.2 Parazoanthus atlanticus
CTATGAATCTATCCGTCAACGTGCGCGTATTGTTTGAACGTGGCGATGGTGGAGGCTCGCTTCCAAAGTTTTCTGTAAAAGGCCTTGTAAATTTAGTTGAAGAAAAAACAGTGAAAACAAAAAGATGAATGATAAAACAATTATTGAACTCGGTTATCACAAATATCGTGATTTTGTCAGTGTCTCGCAAACCAATTATTTGCCACTGCCTTCGGCATCGGCAAATAATTCGATTTCTCGACACTGACAAATCACGATATTTTGCGCAACCTCCTCCAATAATTGTTAATTATATTTATTAATCGTGGTAAGAATTGTCTTGTTCGTTCGTCCACGTATCTATTACAAACTTATTTCTATCGTTCTCCTGCAGAGCAAGTCCTTTCGCGGGAGTCCAGCTAAAGAAGACCGTGACAGACGATCGTTCTGCGCCTAAAATATCGTAACTGCCATCCACCTCGCGGCTGCCTCGTTTCCGGGGTACATACTGGCGCCTTGTAGGGCAACACGGATGCGTAACCGACTGCTGTAATGAAAATATAACTATAATTATACACTCGCCATAGATTTAACGTATTGATGATAGTTTTGTCTCTTGAAAATTTTAGCAGGTATCATTGAAGGGTATTTAACAAAAAGATACGTGATTCAAGTTTTGTACTTATTGCAGCTGTAATTTCGTTCACTGAGCCCACGTTTCATGGGTCAGCGGGTTGAGAAACGTAACACCAACTGGCCGTCGACATTAGTCATTCTATTGTCTTCATTCGTTATCTCGACGAGTTGGACCCACTGACCAATGGGACGTCGGCTCGGGGACGAGATTGATAGGCTGTAAAATATCTAATATGAAGTGTGTAGCGGTACTGGACTGGAAATGTTTTTGCGTTGAATGCTTCAATTTTTGGAAGCGCTGTACAGAGTTATTACGCGCCTGAGAGAGTCAGTTGAGCACTCTAAGATGCCAATGATTTTTGAATTTGAAATTTACTCAAAATATTTTTAGATATTTTAGTTTGATTCGAAAGTAAGAGTTTGTTGCACAGTAGAATTTTCATGTCATGAATTAACTAACCTTGCAACACTCTTGCGCGAGACAATACATTATGCGGTGGGTAACATGCCTTGCAACAGATAAATTGCTGCAAGAAGAGCTGCGGCAATACACCATTTTACTAATGCAAATTTTTGCTAGATCCATTCCCTTGTGGGGGCTAAAAGTCATTACTCGGTAGAATTTGGGCTCATTAATTCAACATAAACATCACATTTAGCCCCCACGAGGGAATGGATCTAGAGAAACAAAATGGTGTATTATTGTAGAGCATACAATCGATCTATACTAGCTACATGGCAGACGACGTATTTTAGCACTGCATCGTTTATATCCCAACTAGAATCAACTTGTTTCATGTTTTTGTCCTTTGACTGACTTTGTTATATCGTAATACAAGTTTGCGTATTGTTTTGACTCAAACAAAATGTTGCGGTCGTTGACAGACAAGTGCAAGAGAAATGAACTGCGCATTATAGCGCCTTAACAACGCAAGCACAAACTGAAAATCGAAGAAATACCAAGTTTGTAGCCAAGTGAACAAATCACACATATATTTTTTTCTTTTTCTTGGTCTGTTGTGGATGTTTTAAATAGACGTAGCGCTCGATTTTGGGCTTCGATCACTTCAAATTCTTAATGATTGCTAGACGTTATAATATGCACTGTAGTTGTAGTTTCCCTCGTCTGTCGGGACAGTTATAACTCGCTAAGCAACCAAGGCAGCGGAAGCAAAAGCCGCAGAAGGAAGTTGTGTTTCAGGCGGAAAATCAAGACCTGAACGAAAGTAGAAGCAGTAGCCTCGCACTGATGTGTGACCACAGCAAGGTGACAGCGATGGCCACTGGCAGTGTTGTGACAGTGATGAGTGCCCATGGTGGGACAGTGATGTTGGATGATAGTGCAGTAATAGCGATGCTGCCATCACTGTACTACCATCTGTGCGCTCTTACAGCATTGGCAGTTTACGTGGCTGTCACGCTACCAAATTTGGAGGCAAGCTATATCATATGTGTCATTTTTCAGTAGCAAGAACCATGGTATGCGTCTCGCAGTGAAGGCAAAGTGTCGCTGGTTCGACCTCGGTTTTCATTGCAGCGGAAGTGGATTTGACAATTGAACGGTTGTCATTTCTCAGATTCTGCTTCACAAACGTCAATGGTTCGTGCCACACTGAGTTTAAGTTGTCTCTGCTTTTGTGATTATGTTCAAATCTGTTTTTTTGTTGAATTTGTTTTTATACATTAGTTACAGTTTTTTGCGGGATCAGCAATTGAATCTTGCAGAATCGCCCTCAATAGTTTTTTGGTTTTTTGATTTAACAATTAGTGAAAAGGAAACCCCGGGAAGTCTGCAGGCGAGCCAGTTGATTCAGTGACTTATTAAGCGTGTATGAATACATCGTGCTCGTGTAAACGTCATTTTTTTCGACAAAAACAAGAGCTCTCTTGTCACCAAGGCCTTTTTAAGATATACTTTAACGAAGGCCATCGCGAGAATATTTTTGTCTGCGTGTCAGACAAAAATCTAAAGAACTTGTGGCTCAATATTTGGACACCGGGTTGTTTGTAGAATTAGTTGTAGAAATCGACAGCGCGTAGAGGTTATTCTGACCGGGACTCTATTTAACAAACAATAAAGGCAAATGTATTTTATTATTATTATTAGAGCTAATGCTTAATCTGAAATAAAGACGTGTAAATGAAAGTTTTGTGCTCGGATTTGTGCGACTTGTGAGTCTACTGCAAAGAAGTGCACCTGAATACAGACAATACGCCATTTTACCAGTGCAATTTTATTCTCGTTCCAGTTCGTTAAGGGGGCAAAGCATAAAGATGTTGTTGAATTAATGAGAACAAAATGTGGCCCCCTCGGAGAGCTGGAAACTAGCACAATTGTGCGATAGTAGAACAGTGTATTGGACACTCTTGCGTTTGGGATGTATTAGATAATAATATCTAAAATGCGGTTGAAAACATTTCGAGCTATATATATATTTAATTGTTGCTCTATCAGTTGTTGAGAAGTTTCACGGTGCTTTTATAGCTGTGTTTTTACTGGAGCTCGGATGACGTGGGGTTGGATAGAGATGATCGTTGCGTTTCTGGTGACGATGAGAGTATCACATGTGCTGAAAGTAATCAAGGTATCGCTATTGATTGTGATGACGGTGAAGTCCCACAGTTCGATTCGAGCGAGCATGATGTTGATCTGGATGAAGTGCTTGCAGCGTCGATTAACCCTTAAACGGCCACTGAAAGAGGGAGGGGGAAGGGAGGGAATCAAAATTTCCCCCCAAGGTTTTTCCGACCTGAAACTTTTTCTCGCATTAACTGCCGATTGTGACTGAGAAGGGAACAAAGATGCATTCAAGATCCTGATCAAGAAATCCATTTAAGATGCCCTCTATTACCCAGAATTTAGTTATTGTCCGCAATACCTGATGTGCCTCATGTCGGTAAAACTAAAGAGGCGGATTTTCCAACTGCTACCCGAAAATTAGCAAAGAAAAATCAAACTTGGCCGTTATTTGTCTGGATAACGCTAGATCAAAAGGGCAACAGGGAGGTTACACTTACTACTCGAACAAACACTCGTACTTAGAAAAATTGCAAGTTAAAAGAGAAGCTAAACTGATGAAAAGAAGAATCTACATAAAACGAAGATAAGAGTACTGATGAGTATCGAACCAGGGACGCTTACACTCCAGTCCCATGCACTGCCACTACACCAACCACTCAATTCACTGCCAACCAGTCAGTTTTTATTGTATATATGTCCAAGTCCCTTTTCTCAAATTTAACAAAAGAAAATAACCCTGACCCCAGCCTTCGGAATATTTAACGATGGCCGCAAAAATTTGAACCATTGAGAATGGGAACGAGTTTGGGCTCAACCTCCTTTTGGCCCTTCTGCATGACCTAGCGCTTTCCCAAAATATATGGATATTTAAAAATACAATGGATATAAGTTAGGATGAATCAGTTAAAATACGCTAAACGAAGTTAAAAAGACATCGGTAGCTGATATTCATGGCTTCGTTGCCGCAATTTTCTTCCACGTTTTGGGGGCAGTCTGATCTTGTTATTACTGATTTTTGATGTCACTTTGAACTTCTTCGTGAATCTGGAATTCACGAATTCATTAGTTCTTCACCAAAAAACTCCTGCTTTCCGAATCCAGTTCCAATACGCCTGCTGATCAAGTGCCTTGATGTGCTCCTCCCAGTTATAATCAAGATGATCAATCTGTTTCTTCAAACTAGTCATTTTACATTTTACTAGTCGAATTTGCCGTCGTTAACCCGTTACTTAAGTAAGTTACATGGCTTGGATCCGATTTTCCAAAATCTTAGACCAATTATCAACCTGCCTTTTATTATCAACCTGACTAAACGCGCTGCTGCCAGTCAAATTCAAAGGCACTTGACCGTGAATTAGCTGTACCCCAAGGTACAATCGGCATATTGTAAAAGCCACAGCACCGAAACCGCTTTGCTGAAAGTAAGGAACGACTTGTTATTGAGTATGAACAAGGGGCATGTGCCACTGCTGGTCTTACTTGACCTGATTGATCCGGCCATGAGATCTCAATGCGAAAACTTAACAGAAGGCCGGTTCTAAAGGACACCGCACTTTCATGGTTCTCGTCCTATCTTATAGGACGTCTACAAAGAGTATCAGTAAATGGATCGTTAGAAGATGTTTTTCAGCTGAAATAGGATTTTCCCCAAGGATCATGCCCTGGTCCCCTGCTGTTCACTATTTCTGCCAGCAAACTGTTTAAAATAATAGAGACCCACCTTCCCAATGTCCACTTGTATGCTGACGATACACAACTGTACATCTCATTTAACCCTGAATGAAAGAAGCTCTTATCGCAATTGTACTGTGTATTGCCGGTTTACGTTTATTGATGATTCGCAATAAACTCATGTTTAGTGATAGTAATACCGTAATTGCGTTGATTGGCAATTCTCAGCAGTTGGATAAAGTTACTATAGAAAAAAATAAAGTTAGCGAAGCTGAGATCCTTCCAATTGATGTAGCCAAGGATCCTGGTGTTATGCGCATTGACCATTTCTATGAAAATGCCCACTATAAATGATATTTATTAGCACCGACTGAACGAGCCTTAAGTCAGTTTAATTGCTATATAAAGTTTTCTCGTTGCTTAATTTATTCGTTGTGAATTTTACTCCCTGGCCTTCTCACAAGCGATCGTAACACAGACAACCACTGTAGTCCCAATGATTTCTGTCTTAATTATTAATGTCAGAAACAACTTGTCTGTTCTCGACATTTAACCACAATGGGAATTTGTTGCATTTCAAAGGAGATTAATATATTAAGAAACGCAAGCCTTTAATTAACACTGTCTTGAAAGCAAGTCGTAAACTAGCATTGTTTTAGCTACTTCTAGATTCTCTATCGTTTGTAGCTATAATGATTGTTACATGAAGCAGATGATTTAGCAAAAGCAAGTAAGTTTAACAAATCAAACTTTTAATGTAGTCCTGCCTACTGACTTCATATTTTACTGTTCGAAATTTAGATATTTTTGAAGCTGAAAGTAGAATTATTAGTTGTTAGTTTTAGCATGTGTAAGTAATGTGTGTATTTTAATCATGTAAAATATTCATGAAAATCGCCACGGGGATAAATAACAAATACACTGTATAAGCCAAAACATAACTCGATTCATAACTGGATTTTCCATTTCCATTAAATATTCAGTATGAAAACATTTTGTTTTTCTCGTTACACTGTATCAACTTTCTTTTTGAGCCTTTTGGTCGTTTTTTCAACTAAAGGGACTGACAAGGCAAAAGAAATAGAAAACAACAATGCTGTAGTTTAAAGGCTGTTTTTACCTGTCCGGAATTAGACTCCCTCGCAGCTAGCCTGCTGGCTGGCTCACTTCTGAAGGCGCTAGAGAAAAACATCCGAGTTGCGTCGGTGTGCGAAGGAAGCCGCAAGGGGAATGGGGAGAACGAAGGGGTAAAATGCAGGCTCACTTTTCCCTTCCCCCTGCTCATTCCCCTCGCGGCTCACTTTGCTCGCTGAGTATTTTTTTCTCGCCAGCGCTCGCTTCGTTCCCTCTCAACGAGTGAGCGCTACTACGCAGGCACGCAGCCGTTCTTTCGGCTCATCCCACGGGTGGGAGCAATACGTGACGACCCAATGCAAGAAAACGTCTGCGAGGGAGACTAGCCCGGAATATAACATAGACAAATATCTGTTTGGATGTGAAGTAGCATTAGTGAATCAACTAAACATGTTAACATTTGAATTAGACGGTTAAAAATTAAATACCCCCAAACACGCTGTTTTGTGATTTACTTGCGTCTTGACTGTCAGGGCCGTAAGGCTAAACTTCGGACAAAGCAACATAGAACAGCTGAGAGAAGTTGAGGAAATGTTAGTTTTTCTGTTGACAAAAAAGTCGCCTCTCCCAATTTCACAAAACCACCTGTATTCGGGAGGGGAGGGGACGTGGTGAAACCACCTGTAGCCATTAAATCTGCGATAACCACTAATGCTATTCAAACCAAATTTTGATGTACATATTTACTATGCCAATACAAGTTTAATGGTAATTATGACGTCAAATAACGGTACAAATCCGCCATCTCGAATTTCATGATTAATCGGTGATCTTAATTGACTCTAAATTGATATAGAAATAGAAAACGAGGCCGCGCGCTATGGTGAGTTATAGAGGCACGCGGAAATTTGTAAGTACACGAGAGAAGAAACCAATCAGAACGCTCGTTATATCTGCTTTATTTTATAATCAAAATTTATGTAACAAGCTAAACAAGTATCATTGCTTTTTGACTTGTCACTCAAAATTAGGCCTAGCCACAAGATGCTCGGCAACTTTTCAACTTTTCGGCCAGTTAAAGGGAAAAAAACTAGTCACATTTACAAGATAAAATACCCAAAAGGGACAGAGAGCGAACGGGACACGAAATCCTGTGCAAGGGGCAGCCCTATATTAAAAGAAAAACGTAACTCATAAAATTAAATATGCGAATACATAAGAACAAGACAATATGTACTGTTTTGATATAATATGTTTTTTGCCGTTAGGTTGCTTATTCCACTGTTTAAAAGTAGCGGTTTTTTGCCTGAGTTTGGCTGTGTAGTTATCGTCTGTGGCGACTCTGGGATCTTTCCACTGTTTAAAAGGAGACGTTCTGTTTGAATTTGGCTAAATAGTTATCGTCTGCTTATTCTACTGCTTAAGAGTAGCGGTTACATGCATATGGTTGGCCCTTTAGTTATCGTCTGCAGTGGTAACTCTGAGCTTACTCCATGTTTAACAAGCTGAAGGCCATCCAGCACCACGTGACCGTACGTTGGAGGTGAATCAATCCTGTGACGTATTCCACAGCCCCAACAACAGCCTGTCAAGTGAAGCTCTTCGGTGTCGTAGCCCTCAAAACCAACGCTGCAAAACATTAACTGTAAATGTTAAAGCTTTCCTTACACTGGCTATCGCTTCCGTCCTTGTTTTCCGTCCCAGTGTAAGCCTAGAAGACTAAAGCGGAAGCGGAAGCGGAAGCGGAGAGTGTGAGCGACACAACAACATAATAGCTTGTAAATCTGAATTCAACTTCTACTTCCGTCGTTTTGCTTTACATTAGAACGTAACGTTCTTTCGCTTCTGTCGTTTCGTCCACTTTTGCTTCCGTCGCTATGACAAGTAAGGCTTAATTGAAAGTTATCATATTCCGCGAAGATGAAAATGTTGTATAATTATGGTAAATATTCGCTTACGACTGTTTCTAAAACCATGCAAACGTTTTCGATCACCAAGATCATCTTCAGGGTAAAGATGAATTTAATGATCTTCAAAGATGAACTTAATGATGTCTGAAGATGATCTTGATGATCTCTGCAGATAAATGTAATTGAAAATGATCTTAATTAATGATCCCTGAAGATGATCTTAAGAGCTATTCTCTGTAAGACTCAACCAAACTTTGACACGACGAACGATTGATTTCCCTCCATTTTTGTCAGATGATAGTTATTGGGGAAGCATGTTCAGAAATAGTAATAACTTTGGCTGAAAATGTTTTGTTGTCATGGCAACGCGTTACATAGTTTGGCCCCTGGGCCCCTCTAAGATTGTTAAAAATCCCTAACATGAATCATGCTTGGAAGTGGAGACGTGTTCATAAATGAAAAACGTTTTGGAATACTCTTGTTTAGTATCATTTGGTGCTTAATTTTGCTCAGTCTCATAAGCCATCAGTTACGGCAAGCCACTTAATAAGTATACTCGCGACCACTTGAAAAACAGCACATAGTCACAGTGCCAAGGGGTTATGAACAAGTGGGACTTTTATTTGTCATCGGTTTGATGTCGATCTTACAGGTTTACGTCACAGTCATTTCATAGGTAAATAGGTCTCGGTTTGACCACTTGCATGCAGCAATGTGATGCTAGTTACAATCGGATATTAGCCGATAGTTTTGGACGGTGTCTCTTTCTGGAAATTCTTGACATGTACGAGAAATGAATGACTCAGGATTTTGTCGCCCTAGTTCTTCGTTTAACGCCCCTGGAAAAAATGCCAAAAGAGAGAAACAGAAACACGTATCCTTTTTTATAATCCCCCGATTAAAAATTAAGCAAAAGACTATGGCTACACATATCCTAACTCAGGCCTGGTCTCATGATTGATAATTCTAAAATAGATTGAAGCAGAGCACTGTTCCTACTGTTTAAAATTATGATAGTTTTGATGTTGTGCTTTAGTTTGCTTAATCGCTAATTACAATTATGTTCTTGTTCATAATTTGATCATCAACCATTACACTACACGGTGTCAGAAGTTGGCAACACAACATCATGACATCGTTCCACTGATTTTGTTTAGTTTTTTTTCGATTGTGTTGAAATCTAGGCTGCATCTTAAAAACCAATGAACGTTTTCAAAAGGTTCTGTTTTCAACTGTCCACACCAAAACGATATATGCACTGCGTTTCTAATGTGCGTTTTCAAGTGATTCCGTCAGTTTTCGGTGACAAATGTTTCCGTTTTCAATCGTCTTAGTGTGGATGAGATCGAGGTAAAAACGCAACAATTCTGATGCGTTTTCAAACGAAAACGTATTAGCGTAAGGCCTCGTCCACACTAATGCGTTTTCAAACCTTCGTTTTCATTTGTCCGAAAACGCAGGAAAAATATTTGCATCCACATTATCGTTTTTTTGTCAGTTGAAAAACGTTTTCCTTGATTTAAGGCACGTCATTGTAATGCATGGGAATCGAAATATATTCATATTGAAATAGGGTAAATTTGAAATTGTCTGGTTGCTGTTTTTACTAGCGTTTGATCGATTATTTTTCGTTTTTATATTTTTGTATTGAAATCTATATTGCATCTTCAAAACCAATGACCGTTTTCGAAGATTCCGTCTTCAAAACAATGCACTGCGTCTTCTAATGTTCCGTTTTCAAAAGCGTTTTCAAATGTCTCCGTTTTCGGTGGTAAATGTTCCGGTTTTCCATCGTTTTAGTGTGGACGAGAGGTGAAAACGCAACGATTTTGATGCGTTTTCAAACGACGTTTTGGTGTGGACAGGGCCTCAGTTTAGCGAAAAGCTGCACAAATTTCAAACATAAGCGTAAAAAGGTTTGGTTCTTTAGTGAAACGAATTTTTTTCCTAAAAGATTGAAAATTGGTCTGGAATTTAATGGAGCCGAACCATACGCATTTTAGAAATTTCACTGATTACCAGTTACATGTTCTTGAAATACGTCTTCTCAAGAAATGCTTTAATTTCTTTCTTTAAAATTCATCTCGTAGCTCAAAGCAAAACCAGCGCGAGGAAACATAATCTTTGCCAAAATAAGACTGTTCAAGCCGTACTGAACTAGCCAATCACAGCTTTGTTCAGTGCGCGCGCCAAACTGCGTCATAAATGAGTAGCTGGTCATGGCCTCAACAAAATACACTGCAGGAAAAAACACTCGGCACATTCAGGAAAGTTCGCGAAGAGAGAAGATAACTGTTACACGAAAAAGTTGTTATTTGGTTTAGCAAAAATGAGACGATTCTTGGAGAAAACAAGATTTCGAGGTAGGTTTTGGCAAAAAATTGATAGGTGAAAAAAACCTGGCAAAATGTTAAAAAAAACAAAGAAAAATGCCTCAGATTTTCGGAAAGGGAGATACAATCCAAAACACAAAAAACCTTAAATCTTTACTATCTTATATCATCAATGGCAAGTCTTACCTTCTTAATTGTCAAATCAAAGCAAGTTTTGATAAGATTGTAAGTAATAATTCAATTGTTTTTGCTGTTGCAGCTACCAGTGCCAAGAAAGAAGTCTTGGAGAAAGTCCTTTCTCCTTTGCTCGATTGTAAACGCGTTGAGGATGATGCGTTTAAACCTACGGCTGCAAACGCGACGATGGAGAAACAAATGTATTTTGAGACGCTGGAAAGCGTATTTAATGAGTTGCCGCAGAAGTTAGTCGAGATCGATGCAGCCGCGTTTGCACAAGAATTAACCCTGATCGACAAAGAACATTTCCTTAGCATTTCTTGGCACGAGCTGTCAACTTGTGGTTGGATGAAGAAGGACAAGGTAGGAGATATCAGATGTTACTTTTTTATAAGGATAAGGTAGGAGATATCAGGATGTTACTTTTTTATAAGGATAAGGTAGGAGATATCAGGATGTTACTTTCTTTGGCAGACTCAAATTAAAGTAGACATGTAACTTTGCATCCGCAATAATTAACAGTTACTGGACGAGTTTTGAGCAAAACAACACGATTTGTCAGTGGGGAACAATCGATCGTTTATCTATGCGACACTGACAAAATCACGACACTGACAAGTAAGCTTTCGACATTTATCCAAAATCCGAAATTTTTTGAACACTTTCAAAGATTTTCCGAACACTTCCGATTATGGTTCCGAAGGCTATCGTAATTATTCGAACATTGCGAAGGCTTTTGCAAGCATGTTCGTAGTATGCACTCTAAGTTATTGAATTAAGTTAAGGATCAAGTCAATAATGAAAATAACTGGCCGATTCATTTGGTTTAATTGCGATGAGGACAAAAAAAGAAATTATCGCTTTCTCATCAGAATTTTTAAAAAACGTACTGTAAATAAGGCATGCGGGAATATATTGCAATGCTAAAATGAAATAATCAGCAGTCATTGGTTCGGTTCTGATCGAAAGAGCGTAGGAGAATAAACGTTTTGCCTTTTTTAAAAAATTAAAAAATAAAATGAATGCCAGCGCTGATGAAAAACCGGTTTATGATTTATTTTATTCGGCCTAAGCAAAAGTAGTTCTTTTAACATCCGTCAGATATTTATTCAGAATTCCTTCCCGCTGATTCAGTGTTTTCATATTAAAATATTTCATACACAGAACAGAACATACCTACAGTTAGTGCTATTCGGATTTCTGACTATAAAATGTATACTGTCGGCAGATCTGTGAGTCGTGATTGAACTTGTTCATTGATGCAAGCCACGACGAACAACCCCCTAAAAAGTCGCTTAGCTATAAACGCAGTGGTAACAGTTAGGCAATAATGCATTCCATTTAGTTTGCTTCCTAAAAGACAATGTGTTTTCATGTTCATTCAGCATGTCCGGTCTCCTAACGTGATGGCGAGCGTTGAGTTTTTCAACCAAGTCACCAATTTGGTGGTTTCCCAGATATTAGCGGAGGAGACAGCCTGGGCCCGAGCAAGAGTCATATCAAAGGCCATTCAGGTAAGAGCGTGGTTTCGGCTAATGTCTCCACTAACTTAAAAAGCATTGTTTTTAAATTTCGAAAAGTATCCAAACCCCCATTTTCATGT